>PVIU01010312.1:0-70878 GCA_004026605.1 Ondatra zibethicus | reverse complement strand
TTTTATCTTGTTGACTGTGTCCTTTGCTTTACAGAAGCTTTTCAGTTTCAGGAGGTCCCATTTATTAATTGTTTCTCTCAGTGTCTGTGCTGCTGGGGTTCTATTTAGGAAGTGGTTCCCTGTGCCAATGCGTTCAAGTGTACTTCCCACTTTCTCTTCTATAAGGTTCAGTGTGGCTGGCTTTATGTTGAGGTCTTTGTGATCATTATTTTTAAGAATAAGTCACAGACATAATGGATTGCAAGGTGAAGACAGATTTATGTACATTATTTTTATCTGGGTGAAAAGTTAGGGATCTTTTATTTAATCTTCGAGGGAGAAGTGTGGGACAAAATTGGTTTCCTACCACCCAGAAGTGCCTGTGTTATGCAAGGAGTATGCTATAGCTTCTTGTGTAGAATGTTCCTCTGACTTACCAAGCAGAACTGAAATAAGAACTCCAGCTTTGGGCATAATAATAGGTTTACCATTAAATGCTGCAGACATTGAATGAATTAAGCTCCTTTTAGAATTGAGATAAGAGTGGGAATTTGCTTCGTGAAAATGCAGTGCATCCATGTAATCTTCTCTGCTAGCAGAAATGTTTGATGTTCTAAACAAATACTTATCCCTGTGCACAATGACAAGGCGCTCTGGTATGTATTGACTGCCTCTGCCTTGTGCTTCTTTGTTCTAGTCCCTTATCAGAGTGGATTCTAAAATAGGAATTTGTACTTTAGTTACTTAGAATTTTATTTTTAAGTATATATGGGTGCGCATGTGTGTGTAGGTGCCTAGGTGGGCAAGAAGAGAGCACTGGATTCCTGGAGTTAGAGTTACAGGTGATCATGAGTGACTTGATGTAGGTGCTAGGAAGAGAACACAGATCCTCTGAAAGCATCAAATGCTCTTAACTGCTGAGCCATCCCCTCTAACCTCAGTACTTTATTTTATTCTACAGAGAGAAATAATAGTTTTGTATATTCCTAAAGTTATTACATTTGGTATATTTACAAGGTGACATGTGATCCATACTTTGGATTAACCAAATTTTATGTCTATGAAGTTTCATGACTATGTCTATAGCTTGGATTGTTTGATTTTTTTTCAGTGTGTGTGTGCATGCGTGTGCTCATGTGCTTACCAGTGGTATCAGGTTGGAGGACATTTCCTACAGTGTGTATAATGAGTCTTATACTGTATTTAATGTATATAATGAGTTGTATAATAGGTCAATAAAATGCAGACAATTTGGAATTGTGGTTGAATAGTCTTTAGACTACTGCTAGTTGTATGTCTTTGAACTAATTCAAAGCTCACTTTCCCTATTTACAAAATAATATAACTTTATGGGATTATTATAAAGATTAAGAGATAATCATGCAAAGCTCTTTGTACATTATGTAAAACATGTAATGATTAATAAATTATTTTGTTTTTAATGCCTCTATTACTGTTTGGCTAAAGAAACAATTTAATGGCTATAAGTTATCTTTATAGGAAATTATTTGTTGATTTTGTTTGTTGGGTTTTGCTTTTTTGAGACAGGGTTTCTCTGTGTAGTGCTATAGCCCTGAAACTCACTCTGTAGATCAGGCTAGCTTCAAATTCAGAGATCCGCCTGCCTCTGCCTCTCAAGTGCTGGGATTAAAGGTGTGTGCCACCACCACCTAGCTTATTTGTTGATTTTTAATTGAACTGATTAATTGCTAAAGTGGAGGCTAGGAATTTGCTAGTATTGGTGGAGAATATAGAAATAAACCAGCATCAAGCATCTCTTACATAGCTTTGTTCTAGATCTACCCAGGATGTATGATTGCCACTAGCTATAAAGGGCTATTTAAATTCCAGTTAATTAACCCCTTCTCTCCATGCCATCTGTCACCTTGGCTTGAACCTAGGACCTAATAAAAAAAAATTTTGTTGTGTTTTTTATTTTTTCAAGACAGGGTTTCTCTGTAGTTTTGGAGCCTGTCCTGGAACTCACTCTGTAGACTAGGCTGGCCTTGAACTCACAGAGATCTGCCTGTCTCTGCCTCCCAAGTGCTGGGATTGAAGGCATGTGCCACTACTGCCCAGCCTAATAAGATATTTTAATTCATAAAAAAAATCCAGGAAAGTGTCTGCTGGGTTTTTATTGAGTGAGAAATAAGCTTGTATTTCCTAGTTTTGGGTTTTGAATGAGCTTTAGGCATGCTAAGTATGTGCTCTGTCACTCAAGCCGTAGTATTTGTATGTGTGCGCGTGCAAAAGCATGTGTGTGTGCCGTGGCACACCTGTGGAGCCCAGAAGAAACTTTGGGAGTCAGGTTCTCTCATCCTTTGGGATGGAACTCAGGGACTGAACTTAGACCATTAGGCTTGGTAGCAAACCCTTGAGTCATTTTGCCTGCCATGCCCCACTGTTGCGTTATTTATATGATTATCTGATTTCCTTAAAAATCTGCTCTGTACACCATGTCCATGTCACTGGTGTGGGCGGAGGTATGGGGTCCTTGGGAAAGGTGGAGTTGTGCTGACGCTCCAGCAGAATACTGGCCTCTGGTGTGTAATCGCTCAGGCTCTCCCACTGCTGCTGAATGCTCAGTGTCTTCATAGACCTTTTCCTGAAGTGCTTCATAATCCTTTGCGCTCTCTCTCTCTCTCGCTCTCTCTCTCTCTCGTGAATGCTTAGCAAATGAACAGTAGAAATAATGAAGGCTATCTAACCTGGCATACTGGTTTTTAACCCTTGTCCCTATGCTGGCATTAAACACTTACCAGGAAAGATCAGTGTGATAAAGCCTCAGCTCATACCACTCCAATTAACCCCACCTCTATTTTTCACATGCAGGAATTACATGTAAAATTTTAATCAGAAAAAAAAATGGCTTCATCATTCTTTTCCCCTGTAGTTTAAAATCTAATAGTTAAAACCTGTCGTAGGAGGTTTAGCGCCTGCTCTGCTGTGAGCTAGTTGACAATGCTGGGAGAGTGTGCAGTGATTGGATAAGATGGCATGATCTAAAGGTGTGCTGTTGGGGGCGGGGATAGCTCAGCAGTAGAGCCACACGTAGCAAAGCCCTAGTCCAACCCTGGTTCCAAGAAATAAAACATAAAGATCTGATGTCAAGGCTTGAATATATTCGTTTCGATGAAGGGAAAAGAAACGCTGGAAAAGTTTTGGTATTAGTCACTTCAGAAGTGACCACTACTTCTCTCTGCTCTGGTTTTGAAGCATTTGCTTTGAGTAATGGGAGGCAGGTGCAGTATGCTCCTCTTCTGAAAGAATCCTGTTGCTGAGAGACTGCTGTTCTGCACTGGAGTTAGTCTCTTGATGCCTTACAGTGGCTGGCTCCGAGACCATCTTCTGTTTATTGGTAGCCTTGGGATCATGTGTTTGGTGAACAGATGGGCCAGGTGAAACCCTGACTTTGCAGGTCTTAGCTCCTAAACACAGCCAACCATTTGTTACATGTGATTAAAATATCACTAACAAGGGTAATTTCACATGCTTTTTGGCAAAAGTGGTTAGCAGGATGTGACATGACGAAGCACAGCCTTCTTGCTCTGTGTGCCATCTCCCTTGAGGCCTCATCTTTCCTGCTCGCCCCCTCTTGCCCTTGCCCAGGCTTGCCTTCCAGTTCACCTGCTCCAGATGGGCGGCACAGTGGGAGGACACTGGCACAGGCAGATGTGTTTATTTTCCGGAGACAAAATGTTGTGCTGCTGCAGATGGCGGTGCCTTGGAGCAAATGGCAGCCTTTGACACCACTGCCACATAGCCTGGGCATCTCGACAGACAGAGCTGGCTTGCTCTTGGTGATGGGGAAATTGGGAGAAAACAAAATTGAAGAAGTTAATCAATTCCTGGACTTTCGATACAAGTAGCAGTTTTCTGCTGGTGGGGAGCAGTTTTCCTCCCCCACAAATGTCTCAGCTAGTCTGTGGATTTTCATTGTGGGCCAAGAGTTAGATGTGTTTGTCACTTTACCTCCTAACATCAATAGGACAGACTAAAAACTAAACAGGGCTTCATCTAGATAGCTATTCATTTGTACTGCAAAACATAAGAATATCCCAGGTCACATCAGTCCCCTAGGATTGGGGGTGGCTCATGTCTGCCCCATTGGAGATACTACTGTTCTATTTTTAGTGGTCATTTTGATTATCCAAAGGCCCAGGGATAGGTGTGCCTTGAAGTTGAGGTACCTTAATTAATATGACAACACTGTGCTTATAGTGTTTTTCACCAGGGTAAAAACTCTGACAGCTGTCCTTTAAGCAGTTTGCTTATTCAGTCATTAGCGCTTGCCTAAGTCCATTAAGAAGACCGAGTGGTTGTTGAATCATTATACCTACTGGCTCCTAAGGAAAAGAAAATGGCTTCAGATGATTCTTCTTTGAAGCTACTGACTTTATCTGAAAACCTTTTTTCTCCTTCTTAAAAAAAATTATGTGGTGTTTTTCCCAGCCCCAGTGCTGATAGAGTTAGGATTCTGCAGGTGTAAAGTCCTCCCCCTCCCCCATCTCTCCAGGGGGTTGTATGTGAGAAGGTGTTGCTTTCTCACTCAGAGAGCATATATGTGCTACCCTGTTGGATGCCTGCTGTGAGCAGAGAGAACCCCTGTTCTGGTTGTATGGAATAAGCCTATTGGATGGCTGGAATCGTACAATCCCATAATGCCAACTTTTCACCTAAAATATCTTTCCTAAGCACAGTGGAGGTGAAATAATATAGGTAATTGGCTTAGATTTGTATTATTTTGAAACATACCTTTAAAACTTTATGTGGTTTTTCTATCAAGGTTTGGTTCAAAGCTGGAGCTTAGTAAGAATATGCTTTTAGTTTTTGGTGTTTGCCTTAGAAACACCAACTTACCCCACCTTTACGATTACCCCAGTGCCCTAGTCTGTGTGGGCGCGGTTGTGGGTAAGTCCTAACACGCAGACAGAAGCACACATAAGCCCAGGCTTCTTGCTGACTCTTTTTATCTTTGTAGGAGCATACAATGTTATGGATTTAAGGACTGGTCCCTAAAACCCTTTTATTATCTGACAAAAAAAGTGCATGTGTACAGTGAGGAAGGCTTCACAGTAGAGGAAGAATTGACTGCTTTTCATTAACCTGGGAAGTACTTACATATGTATCTGTTATATTCATTTAAGCTATATATGTATGTTTTATGTATTTTTACATGTTACTCATAAAAAGGTCTAATTCATAAAAAGACAAAAGAAAGGCTAACAGCAAGAAAACATAATATTTTTAAATTAAAAATAAGAAAAATAATAAATACGATTAACAGGACTGGAAAAAAGAAAAGGAAGGGAAAAGTTATCTTTTCTGTGTTCTAATTCCTGGTGTTTTTGTTTGTTTTTGTTCATGTGTTAGGGAGCTGAGGATCAAATTTAGAGCCTTGTGCTTGCCAGGCAAATGCTCACCACCTACTTAAATCCCAATCCAAATATAATAACCTGAATCACTGAAGTGTTCTACCAGAGTCGTATGCATCCTTTTCTGAAGCCTTTAAATAGGGGTGACCTATAGCCAAGATGCTCTTTAAATAGGCTGGCCTATAGCCAAGATGCTCTTTAATTGCTGATAGCCATTCGTTCAGCAGATCTCCAGCCTGAGGAAGTCTTTGGGGCTGAGGAAGCAGGTGCGAAGTTCAGTGTGTCCCTTCAGATGGGAAAACAGAAATAAAAAGTCAGTTGTACTGCAGAATGTACATATGTACACAGGGTTTTCTGGGAACAGACTTAACCTATGCTTTGAAAGACAAAAGATACAGCAAAAGGGACAGCTGGGAACACAGACCGGGATGTGCGAGAGCATGTTAGTGTTTACAGATGCTCAGGGCAGCAACAGAAGTTCTCTGAACCACTTACTCCTAATTTTATCTGTTTTAAGTAATAGGATACAGTATACAAATTAGGGTATTACTGATTTTTTTAAAAAAATGTTAATAGGTGACATTCTGTTGTATATAAAACACTATAGTTTGGTAAATAAGGCTGAGAGTTTTAGAGGAGTTTTATCGTTGTTTTTAAAGACAGGCTTTCTCTCTGTAGCCCTGGCTGTCCTAAAACTCAAAGGTCCGCCTGCCTCTGCCTTCCAAGTTCTGCGATTAAAGGCATGCACCACCACTGCCCAGCTAGAGGGATCTTAAGAGATTGAAACTTGAGAGGTGGCCCATGTTATCATAAAAGCAGTGGGCCAGGCCTGGCAGGATGGCTCAGTGGTTAAGAAGGACATATATTTTAGCACCTATATCATAGCTCACAACTATCTGTAACTCCAGTTCCACTGGATCCAACTCCCTCTTTTGGTCTCCTTGAGCACCAGGCATGCATCTTGTAATACATACATCCATGCCATGGAGACAAACATTTCATACACACAAAATAAAAATAAATAAATCCTGAAAAACAAAAGAAAAAATCAGTGGGCCTTTCTGAAAACCTTTTGGCTAAAGAGGAGATTTGCATAATCAGATCAGATTTTGTTAGATCATTGGCTGCTCTTTGGTGGAGTATTTGAGGAAAGAATTGAGGGACTAGGGAGAGTTTTGAGCTCACGTAGCCACTGACTGTAGGAATAACTTACGTTGGATATGAGGTGTTAATAGGGAGCACTGTTCTCACAGAAAGGTTCCTATATAGTCTTTTTCCTGGAGAATTCATTGTTACTCTGTATGTACACTGTTGATATCTGAAAACATATACAGTTGTATATATTCTAAGTATTCCCTCCCAGAAGACCATAGTGTCTATTAGCTCAGAGATGAATCTGTTATGCATCAGCGTTCCTAGATATTCACGGACATGCTCAGTGTAGACATTTAATATGTAAGCTGTGTTGTGTGTGTCAATAGCAAAGCATGGATTCTGCATTTGAGTTTTAGTAATTCACTTGAATGTACATGGAACTCTACATTTGTCCTAGAAACCACCAGCTCAAGAAAAGGATTCAAGCGACCTTGTTGCAAACGTGGTGTTGGTTTTGCCATTGCAGGGTCAGCAATTTTATTTTGATGTTATTTGGGAGAAAGCAGTATTTTTGATTAGCAAGTAAAATTAATGTAGAAAACAAATACTGTGTTAACTAGTTGGTATAATAAGGCATCTGTGCCATGTTGCATTTCAACTCATTAAATTTCTCAACTTCTAATTATAGTAAGGTTACAGTGTTTAATAGAATCAACCAAACTTGAGCTTAGCAATGGCTTTAGAGAAATAAAATTAATAGCATTTTGGCATTTTTATGGGATGGACTTAATAAACATTGAGGTTACATGCTACTTAATTTTTTTCCTTCCTTTCTTTTCCTTTGACTCCTACGATTCAGATTTATTTAGTACTTACTATTTACTTCTAGAAACTTTAACACAGGTAAGCACAGTGATTCATCATATTACTGTTAGACAAGTGGGTTGGGCATTTGAGGCTCTAAGTGGAGCAATATACTTTCAAAGAAAAAAGAACAGCAAAAATATGGTTGGATTGTAGACGTATCTCATTTAGGGTTTCTGAAAGTCCAGTGGTTATTTTATTTGTAGCACATTGCTTCTTTGTTCTCAGTGTGGCATGAACATTTATAGACATTGATGAAGTTACTAGAGATTAAACCTAGGGCCTCAAACATTCTAGGGAAGTTTTGAACCACTGAGCTACATCCCTAGCAAATATTTAGTGGTTTATGTCTTCTTGGTTTGAGGTCTTTACAGTTTTGTTTTGTTTTATCTTTCGAAACAGGGCTTCTCTGTGTAGTCCTGGCTGTCCTGGAACTCGCTCTGTAGACCAGGCTGGCCTCAAACTCAGAGATCCACCTGCCTCTGCCTCCTGAGTGCTAGCATTGAAGGCGTGCGCCACGACTGCCTGGCTGGTGAGTTTAAGATTATTTTTATTGCTTCTTTTATGTGTGAGTGCTTGACCTGTGTATGTTATGTACATGTGCCACATGCATACCTGGTCCCAGGGAGGTCAGAAAAGGGTGTCAGATCCCATCTAACTTAAATTGCAGATTATTGTGAACCACTGTGTGAATGCTGAGACTTGAAAGTGGGTCAAGAACAAGTGCTCTTAACCACTGAATCATCTCTCCAGTCCCAGATTTATTTTGTTTTAAGTGGTTTTTAAGCTTATTTTATTTAATGTATATGAATGTTTTGCCTGCCTGTGTATCTGCGCACCACATGTGTGCCTGGTTCCTGAAGAAGTCAGAAGAGGGTGTTGGATCCCCTGGAACTGAAGTTATTGATAGCTGCGAGCCACTATGTGACCCTATACAAGAGCAACAATTGCTCTTAACCACAGATCTGTCTCTCCAGTCAAAATTTATTATTTTTAGTTATGTGGGGCAGGTACAGGGGAGTGCAAGTACCCTTGGAGGCCAGCCGTATCGGATCCCTGGAGCTGCAGTGACAAGCAGTCATAAGTGGGTATGGGTGCTGGGAGCTGACCTCATGCCTCTGCTTTTTTATTTTTTATTATTTGTTTATTTATTTATTTATTTATTTATTTTAAAATAGTTTCTCTATAGCCCTAGTTTTGTATCTGCCTCCTGAGTTCTGGGATTACTAGGATTAAAGGTCATGTGCACAACACCAAACACAAAGCCACTGAGCCATCTCTCCAGCCCTGTTTTCTTTAATGTATGTGTATGTGCTCGTGTGTGTGCTCATGTGTGCATGTGGGCAGAGGCCTGAAGACATTGAGTGTCTACTCAGTGCTGTTTATCTTGGGTGTTCTGTTTTGTTTTTAAAGGTAGGATCTTACTCAGTTGGAACTCAGCAGATTCAGCTAAGCTGGCTGGCCATCAAGTCCTAAGATCCTCCTGTCTCTGCCTCCCTAGCAGCAGGATTACAGGTGAACACTGCCAAGCCTAGCCTTTTACATGCATGCTGGAGGTTGAGTTTGACTGAACCACCTCCCCAACCTGTTGGTTTTAATTTTTGAAACAAAGTATAGTCAAGGCTGGGAATTTGGAATCCTCCTACAGAGCTGTGGTTACAGTTTTTAGTGCTACAGTGATTAAGTACATTTGTGAAATTTAGAGTTAATATTCTGATTCTAATTAGTTTAAACTTGTAGGTTTTTTTTTTTCTATTTGTCCATAGCATTAAGGATTAAGAAGGAAACTGCATTCATATTCCAACTCTTTACTTTCCTTTAGCCAGTCAGTAACAGGAGCTCAACCTTCCTTAAGTTCTTTCTTGTATCTCTGTGTCCTTGCTAATATTCTCTCCAGAACACTGATTAAGCTCAGTTTAGAATTTATTAGGGAAATCTTCTCTGCACTCTTCACCCCGTTCCTTCACATGAATGTCACCTTCAACTTTATGCTGTCATAGCAACCTACATATACTTCTGCCAAGTGTCCCGTTGTGGTTATATCCTTTACTGTCTTCCTCATGTGAGAGTGTGTAGGTGTTGGTGCGAGTAAACGCTTCTCACTGGCTGCCTCTTGGCTCAGTCTTACTGACTTTGACTGTACCCTGTTTTCTCTTTCCAGCACTACTTCCCCCTTATTGAAAGCCTTAACTCTTTGTTGCATTTTCTGTTCCTCGTTCCTCAGTCTTACCAGTTTACCTTCTAAATATACCTCATATTCCACATCTGCCCCATCCCCTTCTGCCATCTTCCATCTATATTACTGGGTTAAACTTCAAATGTTCTCCTTTCTGTTTCATCCTAATTTGTCATACATATAAATGTCAGTTCCTGGCCTAAAGTGGTTAAGTTTCACCATCTCCTCTGTGGTTACATAATGTTCATGTTCCTCCTTTCCTTTAAGAAAGGATCTTTTTTTGTTTTGTTTTGGTTTTTGTTTGTTTGTTTGTTTTGTTTTACGAGACAGGGTTTCTCTGTATAGCTTTGGTGCCTGTCCTAGAACTCGTTCTATAAACCAGGCTGGCCTCAAACTCACAAAGATCTGCCTCTGCTTCCCAAGTGCTAGGATTAAAGACGTGTGCCACCACCGCCTGGTTTTAAGAAAGGATCTTACAAAGCTTAGGCTGGCCTTAAATTTAATGTTTATGAAGGTGACCTTGAACTTTTAATGCCCTTTCTTCCCTCTCCCACGTGCGGGTGTTACAGGCTCCCTCACCTGGTTTGTCCTGAACTAGGGATCAGGTGAGACTGGTTGAGTATATGCAGTTTCATAATTATCTCCAGGGAACTTTACAGGATTCAATTAAAGGTTTTTTAAGCTGTTGATATGCTTGAAGATAGAAGAGATTGAATCTATGAATGGTTTTTGTTTGTTTTGTTGTTGTTGTTTGTTGTTTGTTTGTGGGGTTTTTTTTGAGACAAGGTTTCTCTGTGTAGCCCTGTCTGTCCTGGAACTCACTCCGTGACCAGGCTGGCCTTGAACGTGAATATCCACCTGCCTCTGCCTCCCAAGTGCTATGATTAAAGGTGTGCACCACTACCTCCTGGCTATATGTGGTTTCTTTTCTTTTCTCTCTCTCTGTCTCTCTCTCTCTTTAGTTTTTGTTTTTTGGGGCAAAGTTTCTCTGTAGCTTTGGAGCCTGTCCTGGAACTCATTCTGTAGACCAGGCTGGCTTTGAACTCACAGAGATCCGCCTGTCTCTGTCTCCCGAGTGCTGGGATTAAAGGGTTGCACCACCACCCGGCTGTGTACATGGTTTTCTTAAAAACGGATATTTTTGTCTGGATATGGTGGCTGATGCCTGTAATCTCAGCACTTGGAGGTCTGAGGCAGGAGAATTGCCATGAGTTCAAGGCAAACATGGGTTACTTGGTGAGATCTCTGTCGTATGGAAATGATTCGGTATTATTTAGGAATACATAATAAATATTATTTAAAAACATTATTTTAGATCAAGTAAAAGTATTTAATCACAATAATTGGAAATTGCTAAATTTTAAAATGGAAATCTGTAATAGGGCCAGCAAGATAGCACAGCAGGTAGAGACACTTGCTGCCATGCCTGAGTTTGGTTTCTGGAACTCAAATGGTAGTAGGAGAGAACTAGATTCCTACAGGTGACCACATGTGCACTCTGGCACTCACAAACACAGAAGTAGTATTAATCTGCTATTAAAGTGGCAGAATTAGAATTTTTAAAAATTATACTCTGAAACCACCCAAAGGTAGTAAATTCTGTTGGTTACTGAAAACAAGTTCCTCAATTCAGCACTAGTATAGAAGAAGATCCAGTTCACCTACTGATGAAGATGAAAATGGATACTGACAAAGCAGTTAAGGAATTGGTGTCACAAGTATTTATTGGATAGCATTAGACCTTACAGAATCACAGCTGTGACATTAAACCTGCTCTCTTAAGTCCTAAAACATTATTGAATTATTGATCACAATTGATGTAGTAAGGGAAATGCAGAACAGTGGGTAATAGTATAAAAATTGGGGGATGTTTGTGTATGAAATTCACAGCTATATATTGAATCATACATATCTACTAATTTCCATTTTGTGGAGGCAGAGTGGTTTCCTGGAGGGCATACAGAACCTATAGTTGGGAAGCCTGAATTCTGGTCCTGAATCTGGTGCTAAGGACTCATGTAGATGACAGTCTTCTCTTTCTTTGAACAATTGGCCCCATGTGTAAAAGAAATGCTGGGTAAGCTCACTGAGCTCAGAGACCCTCCAAACTGCATTTTTATATTTTATCCATCTTAGGATAAAAGGTGGAATCTTGGCAATTTGCTGGACAAAAAGAAACAGCAGGCACGGGGCTGGTGGGATAGATCGGTGCTAAAGCATGTGTTTAGTATAGTATGCACAGGGCCCGGGGTTTGATTCCCACCATGACCACCCAGAAAGGTAGCCACAGTATTCTTTTCAAGATATATTGTCGAGCCGGGCAGTGGTGGCCCACGCCTTTAATCCCAGCGCTCGGGAGGCAGAGGCAGATGGATCCCTGTGAGTTTGAGGCCAGCCTGGTCTATAAGAGCTAGTTCCAGGACAGGCTTGATAGTTACAGCGAAACCCTGTCTCAAAAATAAAAAAAAAAAAGATATATTGTCTAATATGTTTAGAAATTCGTTAATTAAAATGCTCATCTCATTTTTCTCGTGGTGTTTTAGTACCTACTTCAACATTACTCACCCACCAAGCATGGACGTCTACTTCCCACACTGCTTAGGACTCCAAGGTGCAACATGGCCCTAAAGATACTGCACTTTTCTTCAAGACCCTCAGTCATAGCGATGTCATCCCATTCAATTAGAGGTGGCAAAGCCTGGCCTGGCTCCAAAAGAAGACTGTCAATTCCTTTCCTTTTCTGTGTCCACGCTCGGCAGGATGCTTCCTCACGCCCACCTCTCTCCCCCTTGCTGTGACTTTGGCTTCCGCCAGATGTCACACCGCTGCTTGTCACCGCCCAGACTCTCATCATCGCTGATTTTGTTGTTTCGGTGTATTTGTAACAACTGTTCTCTTTAGCTGTAAAATTTATGGAATTTCACACACTTCTTAAACACCACAGTGTTCTTTTTCATAATAAGGAAACAAACAAGGAATTGTATGCACAAAAGTTAGATTTAAGCAGAGTTTCTGTGTGTTATGTACACTCCCCACTCCCAAACGTACAAGTCACAGCATAACTGAGCCTAGTTCTATGATTCTCGGGGACACAGAGATAAGTTAATGCATCTTGATCTCAAGAGGAAGTAGATGAGAGATATGCTTTATAGATAGTACCCAATTCAATGCTATCCTTTTGGTAACCATAAAAGGTAGATAATTTTATTCTCTGTAATAGCATCTCCTTTGTATTATCTTGTCCAATCTGTTAGTACAGTCAGTTCCTAAAAATGAGCAGGTGAGAGTAACTAGGTTTTTATATTACTGTGCATCAAGCCTTGCTCTGACTCCTTCACACATATTTATTTAAACACCAGGAAGTCTTAAAATGGTCTGGAACTCTTCACTTAGTAAATAAGCTTATTGTGTACTTTTTAAAAGGGGAAAGTATATCTGCCTAGCCCCTCACAACACGTATAATAAGAGGCAATTTTTTTGTTTTTGTTTTTCGAGACAGGGTTTCTCTGTAGCTGCAGAGCTTGTCCTGGAACTAGCTCTTATAGACCAGGCTAGCCTTGAACTCACAGAGATCCGCCTGCCTCTGCCTTCCAAGTGCTGGGATTAAAGGCGTGCGCCATCACCACCTGGCTAAGAGGCAATTTTTTATCTTGGTATGGTGATACACGTCTATGACCCCAGCACTAGAGATATGAGACAGAATGCTCACAGCAAATTCAAGGCCAGCTCCATCCACATAGTGAGTTCCAGGGCTGTATAAAGGCCATGTCTCCACCTGCCTCCCAAAAAGAGAAAGGCAAATTTTTACAATACCTTATTCTAGAGGCTAAAAGTTATTTTTAAGTCCCTGGTTTGATTTTTTTTTTAAATGTTTTTCTTTGTATGTCCTATACAACTTAAAACTAAGCATGTTGGTGTTTGTAAACCACTGGTGGTGACGCTCAAGCTGTTGTTAGGGAATAACCTTAACTAAGTGCTTGGGTTCTGCTAGATGGACTGTTGGATATTTGTGTTCAGTCTCAGCCGCTGCTGTAGAAAATGTCTAGTCATCTAACACGGGTTTCCACTGGCAGACCTCCTAACTTTGTCTTACATCTTTGATAGAATAGAGGTTACTTTGTAAAAGACGGGAGTTTTTGGTCCTGTCATTGGCCTTTGTACTACTCAGTAGTTAGGCAGAGTCTTCCATTTCATATGCATTTAGTTTAGTATGTGTTACTGTGCACAGGAAATACGGGAACTGATGAAAAAGTACACAGGCTAGAAAGTGATGCGCAATGCTTAGGATGGCCACATCTGCAAGAGGCAGTATGAAAATACTTAATATATGTTGACTTAGTTTCCACATGTGGGTCTGTATTTTCACTGAGGACATAGGGTAGACTGACCATAAAATAAAATAATACTGTAAGTGCCTAATACGATTGCTTTCAGCTATGTACATCTGTTAACCTTAGGGTGTGGGTAAAGAATCCTAGGAGGGAGACACTAGGAAACTCCCCCCCACTTTTATTTCTTTTGATTTTTTTTTTTTTTTTTTTTTTTTGAGATACGGTTTCTCTGTGTGGCCCTAGCTGTCCTAGAACTCTCTCTGTAGATCAGGCCAGCCTCAAACTCAGAGATCCACTTGTCCACTTGCCACTGCCTCCTGGGTGCCGCAATTAAAGGCATGTGCCACCACACCTGGCTGAGACTAGGAAGCTTCAGTTACTACTTTGCTTCCATGTTCCAGACAGTGTACTGGATACTTTAAATAAACTTCCCTCTGTATCCTTTTATAAAGACCCAGACCTGGAAGGAATTTGCCTAGAGCCAGGAGTAGTTGGACTTCCAGTTACTTATACTCTTTATTTCGTAGATTGTTTTGTTTTACTGATGATAATTATTTATCACTTATTAGGACTGTATTGTTCTTTAGAGACTTAACCTTGTACATGCATTTTCTCGGACCCCTCACTGCAGCCTTTTTGTACTAGGCATTAACCCGTATTTCAGTTGAGAATTCTAAAATTCAGAGTGATGAAGTACTTTCTCTAAAGTAACACATATATAGTAGAGTCAGAATTCAAGCTCAGGCCCAGCCCTTTGCTCCGTGGCCTGTTTCTTCCTGAGTTGTTGTCTGTGGTTTAGCTCCCTCTTTATTTGGGACTTAATGCCTAGCATCTGAAACTGTTTTCTCTTTAGCAATTTGTGTCTAGAGGGAGGTGGGAAGAGAAGCAACAAATCCACTTATTTATGGAGCCGTAGGCATTTAATTTAAACCTGAACCACTTGTCAGAAATGGGGCCTATTGGGGCTGGAGAGATGGCTCAGTAGTTAAGAACATTTACTGTTTTTGCAGAGGGCCTGGTTCAGCTCCCAGCACCCACATGGCAACTCACAATTGTCTATAACCCCAGTTCCAATGGATCCAGTACCTCCTCTGACCTCTGAAGACTGCTATACACACATGGTGCACATACACTCAGGCACACATGCATATACTTAAAATAAATATTTTTTAAAAGAAGAAAATAGGGCCTATTACATCCTTGCCTTGTTTTAGTGGTTTTCATGATATTTTCTTGTAATTTTAAACATTAGCCACATATATGTTAAATGTTTGAGATAGTCTCTTGTATGATTATTAGTGTTCACTCATTTAAACAAATGTTTATTGAATATATGCTGTATGCCTGTGCATCATTGAAGAAGACAAACACACTCCTGCCTTCACAGAGTTTATAATATATGAAATGTTTGTGAATAGGTGGATTGTATCTTCTATATACTGTTTTCCCCATCGGACTACGAGAAGTCACCGTTGTGTAAGCTGTTAGAACAAAATTGTAGGAAAGTGTAGTTATTACCTTTCCTTGTAGAACTGCTTAGAATAGCACAAAAGTGACTTAGAATTGATCTGATTCCAGCAAAACAATTCAACATTCAAAACTTTATTTGAAATTTAAAGACAAAACAAACCAAAAAAAAAAAACTAGCATAAGTCAAAGGTCTTTGATGTAGCATTGTCAGAATTTCTGAAACTGCAAGTTGTTACCCAGATGTATTGACTTAATTAGTCTAGATAGCACCACTTATTTATGCTTAAGCATCTCACACATGCAAAAGTTGGTAATTCGAAATCACACAATATTTGTGAGTTATCTTCTATACTACAAGTTGTAGGTTCTGGCTACCAACTTCACTAAGTGTATATGAGATGCTTAAGCATAAATACATTATATTATGTAGATCAAGTAAGCACCACAGTTGCTTCTGTACTTGTGTTTACATGGGGTCTCATACAAAATCTTCTAGTAATGACTGTTGAGTAACATGAATTATTCTGAAGCATGATTTAATCTCATACTGTAGGAAGACTTCATTAAATAGAACATACCTGGAATCTGCTGCTTGAGGCCTCTTTGAGTGTCTATGGATTCCTAATATACCATGCAACTTGGTAAAATTGGTTTGGTTAACCTTGCAGTGGCTATTCTGGCTATACTGAGCTGGGAGGACCAAGTCATGAACTTGGGAAAAGATTAAACTTACTTTGTGATAGGTAAGAAAATGTGTCATGGATTCTCTTACAGGAAGAATGCTAATTAAAGACATCAGGCTAGTCTTTCTCTCCCCGTCCCTAAACTATAAGATTTAGCAAGGTGATGGTGTCACACACCTTGGGAGGCCAAAGGCAGGCAGATCTCTATGAGTTTAAGGCCACCATGGTCTACAGAGTGAGTTCCAGGACAGTCAGGGTTACACAGAGAAACACCTCTTTCTCAAAGAAAAAAGTAAAATAAAAAGACCATCACAATATTCTATGCCTTGTCAGATTTGCAGTACTGACTTTTTTTCACACTTTAAAAATAATTCTATTAACTATATATATTTTTATCTTTAGCTAATTTAAGCAGAGCTTTTGTTGTTGTTTAAAGTATGCTTAATTAAAATGTTAGAATGTAGCTAACACACTAGAAATTTAGGTAACTCTCCTACCCCAGAATCTGAGGCTTTTCCTATATTGTTTTCTCTTGCCTTAGAAGATAGAAAGAAGTAATAGCAATCAACTAGGTTTGGCACATAAGAAAACAAGCTCAGGGCCCAATGAGATGGATCAGGCTGGTCTCAAACTCAACAGCGATCCGCCTGTCTCTGCCTCCCGAGTGCTAGGATTAAAGGCGTGTGCCACCACCGCCCGGCACATGGGTTTCTTCAAGCTACCAAATGCCCACATTGATCACTGTACAAAAATATATGTCTCTTTTAAAGCCATTTGTTGTTCCAACTTCATGTTCCATGATAAAATGTCTCATTTAAATGAACACAAGCATAAATGTAGGGATAGGCACAAACATGGGCAAGGCTTGTATGCTACCCACTGAAGCAGATACAAGAGATATAAGAATAAACAAAAAGGAAGCCCACAAAATGGGATTGCCACCACTGGTGCCTGGGGCATAGACAGACTGCATTTAGCATGGCAAATGCCCCAGCCGATACAGGAAAAGTAATTATCCATTTGGAAATGAACAGCAACACGGACTTTGTGTTTTTAGACTTATGGGTAATATGAAGAACAAATATTTATTAAATGCAAGTTACAACCATCTTTTTATTTGTGTCATTGATGAAAAGTAGATTTTATCCATCTTATTGGAGTCTTGTTATATTAGAAAGGTATTGGGCTGGTGGGATAGCCCAGTGGGAAAAGCTGCTTACCACCAAGCCTGAAACCTGAGTTTAATCCCAGGACCCACATGGTGGAGGGATAAGGCCAACCCCACAGAACTGTCCTCTAACCTCCATAGGTACACAGACACGAGAAGTAAATGGAGCCTTCCAACAAGGTAAGGGAAATGAAGGACATGTATACACACACACACACACAATAAATAAATGCAGCTCAAAGAGAAAAAATGTCAGCAATTCATTTAGCTCTTCAGCTCTGGGGCTGCTCTTTGTCTTCATGGGCTCCTCTTTTTTTTTTTCCCCTGAGTTGAAAAGTACTGATTGCCAGGCAGTGGTGGCACCCACCTTTAATCCCAGGACTTGAGAGGCAGGTGGATCTCTGTGAGTTGTAAGCCAGCCTGGTCTACAGAGCGAGTTCCAGGACAGCCAAGGTTACAGAAAAACCCTGATTCGAAAAACCAAAAGACACCCAGTGGCGGTGGCACACACCTTTAATCCCAGCACTCAGGAGGCAGAGGCAGGCGAATCTCTGTGAGTTCGAGGCCAACCTGGAGTTCTAAGACAGGCTTCAAAGCCACAGAGAAACCCTGTCTCAGAAAAATGAAAGAAAGAAAGGGGAGAGGGAGGGAAGAAAGGGAAAAAAAGTGTAGTGGTCTTAGCTTAAATATTTGCTGTGCCTCTATCCTTCCCTCTCAGTAATTATAGAACATACAGTTTCTTGTTTGATATTAAGCTAATGCCTAGCCTAAACTAGTTTTGGGGTGGGATTTGGGGTATGTGTGAGGTATTTGGGGGAGGGTGGGATTTTTGAGATATGCCTTACTGTGTTGCTCAGTCTGGACCCCAGTCCTAACTCCTAGGCTCATTAGCTTGCTTCTTTTTTTTTTTTTTTTTTTTTTGGTTTTTTGAGACAGGGTTTCTCTGTAGCTTTGGAGCCTGTCCTAGAACTTGCTCTTGTAGACCAGGCCAGTCTTGAACTCACAAAGATCCGCCTGCCTCTGCCTCCCGAGTGCTGGGATTAAAGGCGTACACCACCACCGCCCGGCTAGCTTGCTTCTTTTGAATGACATAATTGGGCCCAATCTCTGGACTGGTGGCATAATTGTGTTTGTTGGGTTTTGTTGTTGTTTGAAACAGGGTCCCCAAGTGCTGGGATTTAAGGTGTGCACCATCATTCCATGCTCTTGGTTTCAGTAGTAAAGAATGACCCAAGAACATCTAAACCTTTGAAGTGCTTTTGTATCATCTCCCCTCACCATCACGTATGATGTGGGATGTCCTTCTGTATGTGTGTTGCTTTTATTAGTTGATGAATAAAGCTGTTTTGGCCAGTGGCTTAGCAGAGTGAAGCCCAGTGGGAAATCTGAACAGTGATACATATATAGGGGGAAAGAAGGCAGAGTCAGGCAGACGCCGTGAAGCTGCCAAAAGAGAATGACTCCCAGAACCTTACATTATCATTACAATAATATGCCACATATTATTACAATACAGTATCATTACAATATACAGATTAAGGATTAATAGAAATGGGTTAATTTAAGACATACGCGCTAACTAGAAATATGCCTGAGCCGTTGGCCAAACAGTGTTATAATTAATATAATTTTGTGTGATTATACAGGTATGGGTTGCCAGGAGGCAGAAAAGCATTCTGATTACGTGTGTGTGTGACTATCTATCTGTCTGCCTGTGTGTGCATGTGTGCATGTGTGTGTGGACAGCTGGTGGGAGTCGGGTTCTAGGGATCAAACTCGGATCATCATGCTTGGCTATCAAGTCCCCTCACCTGCTGAACCATCTTGACTGCCCATATGAGGTTCTTTTCCATAGACTTTAAATAGAAACAAACAAAAAAAAAGCCTTTTCATGCACTTCTGACCATACTAGTTCTCCAAGTAGGAGTGAACTTTTACTTCTGCTTGTGATTTAGCCAGTTGCTGCTAATATTTGCTTGTTGTCAAGAGCCAGAACACTCCTGTTTGCATTGTTGGCGTTCTGCTCTAATCAGCATGTTGTCTTTTCTTTGCAGACCCCATATCATGTGAACCTCCTCCTGGCTGGCTATGATGAGCATGAAGGGCCAGCCCTTTACTATATGGACTACCTGGCAGCCCTGGCCAAGGCTCCTTTTGCAGCTCATGGCTATGGTGCCTTCCTGACTCTCAGTATCCTTGACCGATACTACACACCAAGTAAGTACTGTCAGTCTAGGGAGAAACCCTTAGCTGTTTCCCAGTCTTGTCAAACCTTGGAGTTGGCTGACTGCACCCTACAAAGAGGATCACTGCTCTCTGAAAGCTGCTCTCATGAGTCAATACAGTCTTCCAACCTTACTGATGAAAGCCTGCCTGCCAGGGCTGGGGGGCTGGAGGGGCTCAGCAGTTAGGAGCTCTGCTGCTCTTCCCGAGACCTGGGTTCCATTCCCAGCACCCACACGGCGCCTCACAGCTGTCTGTTGCTCCAGTTCCAGGAGACCTGATACCATGGCAAAATACCAATCTACTTATTTTTCAAAAAGTCTTCCTGCCAACCAAAATAAGTTACTCCTATCTCTGGAGCTGGGTTTTGCTTTGTTTGAAAGGGGTGCTGGGATAAATGTCACCATTAATAAAACATACCTTATTCAGTTCTTCCTCTGCCCAGGTGGTTATTGATGTCTCAGCTATAGACAGTGAGCCCGTAAACAAAGCAGTTTATGTGAATGTTTTGAACTTGTAAGGATGAACAGGTCCAACCATCATATCCAAGGACTTCTTTATTTAAAAACATCAAAGCTTTTGAAGATCACTCCCACCTATAAAAGAAAATCATTTCTTGTACCTAAACTGTCAGGTTGATGAAACTTGAGATGAGCAATGCTTTTGTGCCAAGTCTGTCTTCTGACCCATTCGCAACTTCATTATAGCCATGGGGACTGGACATTCCTAGGGGGCTCTCCCAGGCTAGAGATGCAGCATGGTTGAGCACTTCTCCCTTGCACTCCGGTCTTCCCTGGAAACGTCATAGCAGTCGGCATGGTCTTTTCTTTGTGGTACTGCCCTCTAACGCAACCTTAGCCATGCTAGAGCCCCAGGCCACATCCTGGAAAGAATTAGCCTGGCCTCCTGGTGACTGTCTCTTGATTTGGCATCTGTCAGTAATACAGCTGACTCCCCCACCAAAATAACCACCAGCCACCCTTGAAGCCTAATGCCTAATATGTCATCCCGGTTTGCCACGCCTACCAGCGATCCCTTTGGATCCTGTTCAGAAGAGTTTCAGTTCCATCCTCTTAACCGTCTTCCCATTGTTCCACTGAGACCCAGCTGGGAGCATGAGGATGGCGCTCTGGCCTTGTCCTCCCGATCCCTGATTTGCAGCTGGCAAGGGCAGATGGAAATGATTTAAGCCCTGGACTAAAGGGGACTGGTAAGGGTGAGCTATGAAAAAGAGAGGCAGGCTGCTGAACTTCTTGAGAGGCGGGTCCAGGCCAGGGGAGACAGAATTCTGTCATGCTTCCCGTTGACTGCAGCAAATCAATTTGTGATGGCTCAGGGCTGTGGGAGCATTGGTCTGGGCGCCCTCCCCTGCATGTGGACTAACTTTGTTACAGGCTAGAAGTCTGAGTATGTTTTGCTTTTTCCAGTTGTGTGGCACTCAGACCTGAGGAAGTTTGAAACTTAATCACAGGCTGTTAGGAGCTGGGCACCCGACAGCCTACAGTGCTCGGTCTCTGTTCTCTTTCAGCTATCTCACGTGAGAGGGCAGTGGAGCTTCTTAGGAAATGTCTGGAGGAGGTGAGTAGCTCCCAGGGGACCCAGAAGGAATGTTTTGTCTCAGTTTGAAGTACCATTCTTGTTCTTGGTTGCTTGTTTCTGCTCCTTGCCAGACAGTCTAATAAATACCCACTACCAGTGGGGGAGGTTGATGTGGGTAATGCACTTATTTTCTCCCGTCGGTCATCTCCACGTCAATGTCAGTTTCATTGATTTAATTATTTTCCTTTCTGGTTAATCTATACTAGTGGTTCTCAAAACTCACTGTGTATCACCTCAGGGAGACTTTCCTTATCCCTGGTAGGCCCCAGCCCTAATTCTAAATCATCTGTAGGTAGGTAGAGACTGAGTCTCTTGTTTTAACTGGCAACTAAGTGATTTTTTTTTCTAATGGTTTTTTTGAGCCAAGGTTTTTCTGTGTAGCACCTGGAACTAGCCGTGTAGACACACTGGCCTGAAACTCAGGGAGATCCGCCTGCCTCTGCCTCCCAAGTGCTGGGATTAAAGATGTCTGCCAGTACATCTGGCTAGGCAACCAAATGATTTTAATGCAGGTGATGATCAGGCCCCTACAGTAAGAGACAACACCCTGGGCTCTGTACAGTCCGTTGTGCCACCATAAAGCCTACTCCCATAACGTTGCATTCAGGCGACCGAGGAAAGCTCCTGGGAATTTGGATCAGAAGAGGAGAGACATCTTTGTTGTGGGAGGTCACAAACCCAAAGTCTCCTCATAGGAAGAGTGTAGGATACAGGGTGAGCTGGCATAAAGTAGCCTCGTTAGACATGTCATTCTTTTTCCTTGTGACCTAAGGATGAACCTGAATGAACTGTCTAGAGAGAGGGGACAGGAGCAGGTGAGGGCGCTGGCAGCACTGTCGGTTCCAGGTGCCTCTTGTGTAACTCTGTCATTTTTAGACCACGGTGACCTCATCCCTTTTCCTCTTTTTAAATTTCCCTTCACGGGAGCTGCTGAGAATCAGTCGTGGGTTTCTTAGCCATCCAGCTGATGGACAGTATTACCCACAGATATCCTAAGGGGGGAGGGGTAGCCAGGACGATACTACCCACAGATATCCTAGCGGGAAGGGGTAACCAGGACAGTATTTATTACCGACAAATATCCTAGTGGGGAGGGGTAGCCAGGAAGAAGGCATCATAATATCAGGTGTTCTTGAGATTTTATTTCCCCAGGATCTTAAAGAATGAGGGCCAGACATGGTAGTCCATGACTTTGATCCTTGTGCTAGGGAAGCAGGGTGAGTTTCTGCTAGAGGCCAGCTTAGTACACATAGTAAGTATCAGGCCAACCAAAGGCTACAAAATGAGACCTTGTCTTTAAAAAAAAAAATTTAAGGGCACTTTTATTTGCTTATTGTCACCTTTTCTTGAAGTTTGACTTTGATCCTAGACATGAGCCATAGTCAGAAAGGACAGTGGAAATGGGATGGGCTGTTATTGCCTAGTCCTCATGGGCAAGAAGGAGGGAGGTCAGAAGACTGAGGTCATTTCCCCACACCGGAGGGAATAGGCAGAGAGCCTGGGTCTTCTCTGGAGGCTGTCAGGGAGGTGTTCAGCAAGGGCGGCCACAACTGTGACAATTTCCAGGCCATGCTCAGTCGACAGCTTCGCTGCACCGTCTGCATCTGTATGTGTAGACTGTTCCTCCAGTCTACTGTGTAGACTGTTCCTACCTGGACTGCAAGAGACGGGCATGGCTTGTTCCAGGAATGTTCTCTGGACATGATTCCCACCATCTCTGCAGCTGCACACACAAACACGGGGAAGTGACTACATAAACTGTTGGCACCAGGGCGTCCTATCCGGGTCCAGAGTCTGTTCTTAGATGAGCTCCTTGCTAGCTTAGGATCTGGAGACTTTCTTAGAGTGTGTTCTTGTAGACCGACTGGTAGCAGAGTGTGGGGATACACATTGGATTGTCTTGTGTATCTGCTGACTGGCCAGCGGCAGGCTCACAGCTGCATTTCCCAGGTCATGATCCAGCTACTGTCTAGACATTCTTCAGTGATATGGTACCAGCTGGCCAGTTCCACAAAAGGAGAGGCTTTACACTTGTCCCCTTAGCTGAGGGCAGAACATGCCACATGTTTAGTAGTCAGTAAATGTCTGCTCACTGCTTTCCTTCGTCTCTCTGCAGCTCCAGAAGCGCTTCATCTTGAATCTGCCTACCTTCAGCGTTCGGGTCATTGACAAAAACGGCATCCATAACCTGGAGAACATCTCCTTCTCTAAGAAGGGCTCCTAACGCCTCGTCCTTCCTCCCACTCTTCGGGGGACTTTTTGATAGGCTCCTTAATTTTTTTTCTACTCCTTTGGCGTGCACTCTTGCTAGATGGTTAATCCAAAATAAAGTTCACAGTACTGAATGGAGCTTTCTGGTTTGGTCTCAGTTTGCCCGACATTGTGTAGACAGGAACAGGAAGGGAGGTTTTCATATGTGCCCTCCCTCTTTAATAATCTAAGTGGTTCACAGCCCCACACTCTTTCCTGTCCATCTTCCATCTAGCTCTGTCAGTCAGTCTTTGCTTGTTAATGTCTTCTCTCTGAAGCAGTGGTTCTCATTGCCTTTAAACTTAAATCTTTTTTTGTTGTCTGAAAATGGTGGCACACGCCATTAATCCCAGTACTAGGAAGTCAGAGGCAGGTGGATCTCTGTGAGTTTGAGGCCAGCCTGGTCTACAAGAGCTAGTTCCAGGACAGGCTCCAAAGCTACAGAGAAACCCCTTCTCAGAAAAAGAAAACAGAGCTACAAGTATGCACAGGGTAGCCCAGAGGGAGAGTACCTGCCTGCTTAACAAGCTCAGACGCTGGCTTTCATCTGCAGCGTCACACAGCACGAAAATAAAGGCTATTCATACCTGAGGGCTTTGGTTTTTAGGTCTTTTGATTTTTTTTTTTAAGGAGGTGGAGTTTTTTTAAAAATTAATGTGTTTATATGTGTCTCAGACTCCAACATTGATGGAGTTGGTTCTCCCAACTTCATATGGGTTCTGTGACTCAGACTTGGGCAGTCGGGTTTGCATCATTGGTCACCAAGTGCCCAATGAGCTATCTCACTGTATATCCTAGGATGATCTGAATCTTACTCTGTAGACCAGGCTGGCCTTCAACTCACACAGGCCTGCCTCTGCCTTCTGAATGCTGTGTGTAAAGGCGTGTGTCACAGTACCCAGGTAAGTGTTTTCCTGAGGTAAGGACTCATTGCATATGTATAGTCCAGGCTGTTCTGGAAATTGCTATGGTGACCAGGCTGACCATAAACTCATGATTCTTCTGCCTCAGCCTATTTTTAGAGGCCAGCAAGATGGTTCAGTAGAGAAAGGCTCTTGCCACTAAACCTGAGTTCAATCTCTGGGATTCACATGGTAGAAGGAGAGAACCAGCTTCTAAAAGTTGCCCCTAACCTCCATGTGGCTCCATGTGTGCCATACCAACACACTAAGATAAGTAAATAAATGTAAAAAAAGTGAGGCTGGACCAGGCGGCGGTGTTGCACGTCTTTAATCCCAGCACTCGGGAGGCAGAGGCAGGCGGATCTCTGTGAGTTTGAGACCAGCCTGGTCTACAGAGCTAGTTCCAGGACAGGCTCCAAAGCTACAGAGAAACCCTGTCTCGAAAAAAAGTGAGGCTGGGTGTGGTGGTGTACACTGAAGGCAGAAGCAGAAGGAACTGAGTTCTAGGCCAGGCAGGGGTGGGTGGGTGTGGGTGTAGCAAGACCTCATCTCAAAAAATTTTTAGGTGTTCTGTGACACTATATTAGAAATTGTTTTGTGCCAGTGCTTTACAAAATCTACCTTATTCTTGTGAACAGTTACCTTATAGGAATATCCCTCAAACAGATAAACCACAGGTCAGACAGGTATATCCCCTTCCCCCAGTGTATGTATTTCCCCCTTGAGAACTGTCGCTGAGACAGTAGTTCTGTGTGGGTATTTTTTGTATGTTTGTATATGGAACTAGGGACTCAGACTCATGCACTCACTTTACCACCGCCCACTACATGTGTGCCTGGTGCTCAGAAAGACCAGAAAGAAGAGCATCAGATCAGAGCTGGAGTTAGGATGGTTTTGAGCCTCCATGTGGGTGCTGGGAATGGAACCTAGGTCCTCTGGAAGAACAGCCAGTGCTCTCGACTGCTGAGCCATCTCTCCAGCCCCAAACAGTAGTGCTTAAGCTGTTTATAGCAGAATAGCCTGAAGGTGTTTTCTTTTGTGATGAAATTGATTGCACTCACTCCAGATTTTGGGGGTTTTGTTGTTGTTGTTTGGTTTTTCAAGACAGGGTTTCTCTGCAGCTTTGGAGCCAGTCCTGGACCTAGCTCTTGTAGACCAGGCTGGTCTTGAACTCACAGAGATCTATCTGCCTGCCTCTGCCTCCTGAGTGCTGGGATTAAAAGCGTTCGCCACCACCGCCCGGCGCATTCACTCCAGATTTTAAGATGCTTTGGGTTGTTTTGTTTTGTTTTTTTAATTTATTTGTTTGTTTGTTTGTTTGTTGAGACAGGTTTTCTCTGTGCAGTCCTGGCTGTCTTGGAACTTCATCAATAACAGTCTGGCCTTGAACTCAGACTCGCCTCCGCCTCCCAAGTGCTGAAATTAAAGGCATATACCACCACACCCAGCTGGGTGTGGGAATTTTTTTAAGCTTCCCAAATTCTTATCTTCTGTTTTGACAGAAAACCCCTGAATTGAGTTCTCCTTGGAGCTGTGACTCTGAAATCTAAGTTTGCACTCTAGGCCCTTAGGGTTTGGTGTTTTTTTTTTTGTTTTAATTCCTTTTTGGTGTTTAGAGATAGACTCTCATGTAGCCCAGGCTAGCCTGGAAATCCTGATTCTCCACCTCCCAGGTCCTGGGATAACACATGTGCACAGCAATGTCCAGCTTACTGTAGGGCTTAATGAAACAAACCAGTTGATCCTGCTCTTGTGGTTTGTGCCTGTGGGGGTAGAACCTGCCTTTTTACATCTGATCACTGCATAGACCAAATAAGGCCCGGCAAGTCACAGTACATAATACGCGTACCGCCTTGACTTGACACGCACACATACAGCACGCCAATGTGACAAGGCATGTGGACTCCTGCCATCACATTCAGAAGAGCCTGCTGTTGTCTAACTGCCTCTCTTTCCTTTTCCATTTACTCAGAGCCCTTCGTGAGCAAACACTCTCCATTGCTGCCCAGGTGGACACATTGGGGCATGAGCAGAAGTCAGTAAAATGAACCTCCGAGCCATTAGGATAAATAACTCATGCTGGACAATTTCAAATTTTCAAATTTAATTACATTATACATAAATAAATAGGACAGTCAGCAGGTCTGTGCTGTGCAGCCTGGGTTCAAGTTCTGTGGTTTGTGCTGTACCATCTCTGTTCCTCAGGGGCCTCTCCTGCCCACTCCTCTATAAGAGCAAGAAGGATCCAAAGAGCCCACTGGGACCTCCTGCTATCCCCCATTCTCTGGGGCAAGGGGATTCTGGAGTGGAGGTCACTAACTCCTCAGTAGCACCTCAGATTTGTTAATGGCGTCCCCTTGGGGCATCCACTGCTGCCCAGGCATCTCAGTGGGAAGGGTTCTGCCCCCTGAACCAGACTTTTGCATGACAGTTTCCTGTCAGAGCCTTACCAGAAACCTTCCCTGACCCAACCAGGCTTCTGGATAAATGTTCTCTCTCTGGCCTGAATGGGATTCCACCTGTTAGTCTTTTCAGGGCCCCCGCAGCAACCAAGGCCTCGTCTCAGGCATTGGGAGTCACTTCACTACAGAACAAGAGATGGTTACTTCCGATGCTTGGCATCCTTCTCTGAAGCCTTGGTTTCTCCATGCCCACTGCCCGTGCTGCTTAGAAACATCTTGTCCAGTCCTTTGAGCGACTCTAGCAGGTAGTTCTGGAAGGCAGTGAGGGCAGCACAGATGGCAGGCCCACCGAAGCCATGCGTGATGAGACTGAAGTGTGTCAGACAGCTCTGTACCCCAGGATCCAGGATGAGCGCAGGGCGGCTGTTGCCCAGGGGGGAGCGGTCCTGAGCCATCAAGTCTGCAAACTCCTTGCAGATCTGCCTGGTGGGAAGAGCAGTCAGCAGTTAAAGAGCAAGGTTCCAAACCCAGCGGAGGACCTACTTGCTGACTCTTTGAGACAGGGTTTCTCTGTGTAGCCCTAGCTGTCCCAGGACACTCTTGTGTAGACCAGGCTGGCCTCAGACTCACAAAGATCTACCTGCCTCTACCTCCCAAATGCTGGATTTAAAGGCATGGGCCACTTCACCCAGCGATTTACTGGATTCTTTATTTACACTACCCATACAATTTGACCTCCTGACAAGTAACGATACCATTTTGCAAAAACCGAAACTGACTTTCACAGATGTTAGTTCGGCAGCTCAGTGCTGCACACTTGTGAACAACTCATGCTAATACCTTAATTTCTCTCCCTTAGACATCCTGTCTGCCTAATGCATGCAACTATTCCCTTAAACTTTCTGTGGTCTCTTCTTCTACCCCAAACAGTGCTTCACAGAATCTTGTCTGTGAAATTAAGAGAACAGCCCAGAATCTGTGTTGCATAATTAAAATAGCAGCAAATATTGATGTACCATGTCCACTGTATATGTCATCTTACATCAGCCAACAAGTCTATACCGTTATCCTCATCATATGGTTCCAGACAGATTAGGTGACCTAGTCTGTATATGTCATTTTACATCATCCAACAAATCTATACTTTCATTCTTATATGGTTTCAGACAGATGAGTGGCTAAAATGAAGCATATGTATGACCCAGGTTGGAGAATCCATCATCACTCATCCTTGTGTCTGGCCACACATCTTAGACAAACCAAGGTCCCAAGAGCACTCAATGCAAGAGCTGACTCATATTCATGAATAAAGTGGGCTCCTTTTGGACAGGTTCCTCTAGCTGCAGGAAGAAGCCTTCCAGGACTCGGTAATAAGTAGTCTGAGCTCTGCATCTCTTCTAGCCCTTTCCTCCCACCTCTCAATGAGACTGTTTTTAATGTGTGCATATAATAGATGTTCACTTGTGATGTCTGTGTGTGCCCTTGGAAGCTTGTGGGAGTGTTCATCAAAGTCTAAATGTGATGAACATGGTACCTAAAGATATCTGCAAATACCCATGTGTGCCTATATGGCATGTACAAGTGTTCCCATGTGAACTACAACAAGGAATCCAGCTGCCACGTATGGTGCCGTATATGCTGTATGAACATGCGTGTAGTCAAAGGTCTGACATGTGTATCTGCATTGCATCCACGTTTGCCATGCGCAGTGCCGCCTCACTCACTTGGCAGCCAGCAGCATGCTCTTGCGGCTGTGCAGTTCCCCAGGGTCAGCATGCTGTCGGCATAGGTACTCAGCAGCTGCCTTGGCTGGAAACTCTGTCTCACAGACATAACCAAAGTCCCGAGCCAGGTGTACAGCTTCTCCTGGGGAAAGAAGGGATGTTACTAGGTGTACCTCTGAAGACCAGAGCCTAGCCTTCAATGTCTTAACCCCTGGCTAAGGAGCATCCTGCTTCTGGAGATGCCCTCTCTGTTTTTTCTTCTCAGTTCCAGCTTCACATCCATCCCTCTTGGCTCAGAGATGGAGCTGGGACCAATGTGTATCCCAGAACCAGAGTCTAGAGTCACCAGCCTCTAGGGAAGAGGGATGCACCCCTCACCTACTTACCATATCCAAATACTGACCACTTGCCCTCCCCCACCACACTCCAAGTAACCCCACTGCATGTGCACATATATGCACAGACACATAAACAAAAAGAGTTAGCTCCAGAATTTCCCACAGATACCAACATAAGTAGGTACTGAAATCCCTTATATAAAATGGCATGGTGTTTGCATATAAACCTACTTGCATCCCCCTGTATGTTACAAATAGTCTCTTGGTGGCTTAAAAGCCCTAATACACTGGGCAGTGGTGGCGCACGCCTTTAATCCCAGCACTCAGGAGGCAGAGGCAGGTGGATCTCTGTGAGTTCGAGACCAGCCTGGTCTACAAGAGCTAGTTCCAGGACAGGCTCCAAAGCTACAGAGAAACCCTGTCTCGAAAAACCAAAAAAAAAAAAAAAAGCCCTAATACTATATAGATGCTATGTGCTGGTACAGCAGTGTTCACGAGCATAGCTAAAGGATACCCTCCTACACTAGATGACATGTCCCTTCCAGTTCGTATGCATGGTCTTCGGGCCTTACCTTCCACCAAGGAGGTCAGCAGCGTCACATTAGCTGCCTTCCGACGGCCAGCTGGCAGGTTGAGCCCGATCTTCTCCAGTCGCTCCCGCAGACACCGGCCCCCATTCTTGGACTTGGCCCTTAACATACACAGACAGAAACAGACACACAGCCATGAAGATGAGAGAGCCACAGGCTAAGTGACTCCCAAGGACCTTCCTTGTTCGCTATACCAGCCCCTGTTAAGGCTTGGGTGTAGCCTTGACCTTGGGGGTCTCTCAGCAAATCCCAACCTGTCCAGACTTCCATTGTGCAGTCAGGATTGGGATAAGAAGCAGCACCTTCTCCCCAGGCCTCTCAATAGCAGAGGCAGCCCAGGGTGGGAAGGACAGGGTAGCATCTGAGGCTCCTTCTTCCCCACCTTAGCACATTTGCTGGGGACACAGAAAACTGTACAGAGACATACAGGGACTACAAACACAAGGTGGCACAACTATATACAAAGTCAGCTACATATACGCAGATGAACCCACCCTCAATGTCTCCAAGAACATGGAGACACATAAATAACCTTAAAGACATACAGACATGAATACCAAGGAACATGCAGAGACACATGTGCACATCAGGATCCCAGAGATGTGCACACAATCCCAGGGACTTGACACAGGCCCATACAGGACATTCAGAGATCAAGAGTAAGAGGACAGCCCTAGTTGCGCCCCCCCACACACACAGAGGTACACACATGTAAACAACTAGCTGCATAGAAAAAGGAAAGAAAAAATTATGAGAGAAGAATAAAGAAAAAGAAAAAAGCTGGGCAGTGGTGGCATACACCTTTAATCCCAGCACTCTGGAGGCAGAGGCAGGTGGAGCTCTGTGAGTTCATGGCCATCCTGGTCTACAGAGCTAGTTCCAGGACAGCCAGGGCTACACAAAAAAACCCTGTCTCGGGGGGAGGGGAGAGCCAATAAACCTGCAGGTACACGTGCAATTGCACATGTATGTGCAGGGGACCCACTGTAGGCCACACACTAATGCAGAACCTCACCCTGGTAAAACACACTCTTGACCATCATACAACACATACACATAAGATCATTACAGCTTATCCCTGAAGCAAATCCCCTGCCGAGACAAGAACATGCAGAGAGAAAAACATGGCCCATCATGCTGCTCACTCCAAACTCACACCAATGAGGCCTGTGCTGCCCTGGGGAAGAGCTAAGGGAAGAGCCACTCTACCCAGAACCAGCCCTGCCCCGCCTACTTAGTGTAAGCGAGTCTTTTTCTTTGTCTTCATTCTCTGCCCCTGCTCAATCTCAGACCCAACAACTCATGGGAGGTGCTGGAACCTCGGCCTGCCACCCCAGACCATGTACCATCCTGAGTCCCTAGGCACTGCTCTATCAGAGAAACTGAGGCGGGGATGATGTCTGGGCCTGGAGTGAGGCTCTGATGCTGTGAGGTCTGAAGAGACTAAAGATTTTGGCTGGGGTGCAGTGTAGGATTGTGGGCTGGCCTTCCTACCTTCGGAGGACACCTCCCAGGAGGGAGGCGTTGAGGCACTCTGGAGGTGAGAGTCGCCGCTGCACCTCCCCCACCGTCACCTTGTACTTGGATGTTGAGCTGAGCAACGACAGCCGGCCAGGCACGGAGCAGAAGACCTCACTGGGGTTGCTGATGCCGCCAACCAGGCTGTCTTTGGCCAGGGAGAGGGCGGAGAGGCTGCCGGCTTTGGAGGAAATGGGGACTGTGGAGCAGAAGAAGCAAGGAGGGGGGGACATCGAGTCAGCGACCGCAGGACAGGTGTCAGTCAGCTGTAATGCAGGCAGGCTGCCGCACCAGCTGTGGATGTTGAAGGATTCCAACACTTCGCAGAGGGAGGGTTCTAATACCCCTGCTTTACAAAGGGGGAAACTGAGACACAATGAGATGGAAGTAACAGACCCAAGTAAGTTTATGGGGGCAACTCTGAACCCTGAGCTGAGCTGTCTGGCTCTTGCCCTGGTCCCCCCTTCTGAGTCCGCTGGTTCCCTCTTAAAGCTTGGCGTCAGCCAGGTGGTGCTATCATCAGAGTTTTTCTCTGGACACAAGGCAATGGACTCTAAGATTGACAGGGTTAGGAAATCTCCCAGATTCCCAAGTCCCCTTCTCTACTATGAATCTCACCCTCTCATCCTGGGGGTCTGGAGTCCCGCGTGCTGGAAGCTGGAGGTTAGGGCCCCATGAGCCCTCCAGCTTTCCCCCTCCCCTCCAGGTCCAGAAGACAGGGAATAAGGTCTGTGTGCCCCATAACACCCTCTCCTAAATGTTCTCTGTGTAGGGCAAGGAGGGCAATCACAGAGAATTTTCCAAACTCTTGGCTCAGAAAGGAAGTTCACCTGCCAGATGGTGGTGGTGCACACCTTCAATCCCAGCACTTGGGAGGCAGAGGCAGGCAGGTCTCTGTGAGTTCGAGACCAGTCTGGTCTACATAGCGAGATTCAGGTCAGCCAGAGCTGTTCCACAGAGAAACCCTCGGTTGAAAAACCAAAAATTAAAAAAATAATAATAAATAAAATAAAGAAAGGAAGTTCTCCATGCACTGTTCCCGTCTCCCTTCTTAACTGCAGAGGAAGGAAGGGGCCAGGCACACACTTCTTTGGAGGCCTCTTGGTTTCCTCACTCAAGGACATGAGGCCTTGGTAGAGAAAGTCTGTGTGTGGTGGGAGTAGAAGTCCATGGGGAGTCTGGGCTGGAGTACTGAGCACCCCCTGCTGCATGCGTTCAGATTATACCTCACCCCTCGAACCTTTGGGACAGTCCATGATGGGGCTGTTGTTCCCATTCTACGGATGGGGAGACTGAAGCCCAGAAGGTGAGATTGTCTAGCTGGCAGACTGAGCCAGCAGCAAACCCAGGACGAGGGTCTCAAAGGCAGGGAGGGCTCTTAGCCTTGCTACTACTGAGAAAATACTTTGCCAGCTCCCTCAAGATAACAGAGATTAAAGAGAACCTGAACCCAAGACGGCACAACCCCAACATTTTCCCTCCGAGGAGAATCAATCCTACCTGGCTTCATCCAGAAACCTCTGTAATTCTCCTAGTCTTCTCTGCCAAACTCCACACAGAACCATGTCATATGCCTTCCATTCTTAACCTGTCTGAGAAGCAGGCTCTCCTCCTATGCACACAGACACTTACTTTTTGCCTGAATTTCTGCACAGCCCTTGCTCTGGTCCCCCTGCCGTAGTCTAGAGGGGTCTTTCTGAACCATGGATCGCTCCATAGCCTGCAACCTGCCTGGTTAGCTCCCCGAGAATCAGATCCTAGCCCATAACCAGATAGGATGATGCTCTCTATCAATGGGTGCCAATCACACCTAGTAAGCTGCTCCTGCAGCTCTGTGCAGCAGCACTGCTCTCTATATCCCCAGGTTAGAAGAAAGAAACGGAAAGTTCAGAGCTCAGAATGACATCATCTACTGAGCAGAAGTGGGTCACGCACTCTGGCCACTGCTCCCAAAGGTCACGTCCCTGATCCACCTTTGCCTCCTTAGTGTCCTGGCTCCTGCCTCCTTTTCTGCCTATCTGGTTTTGTACTTGGTTTGGTTTTGCCTTTTGTTTTTTTTTGACTCTTTATTCTTTTGGCACATTGCTCTTTGGGGGGGCCTGCCACCCAGCTCCCAACAATCACACAGAGACTCATTCTTTCTTATAAATGCCTGGCCTTAGTTTGGCTTGTTTCTAGCCAGCTTTTTCTTTTCTTTCTTTCTTCCTTCCTTTTTTTTTTTTTTTTTTTTTTTTTTTTTTTTTTTTTTTTTTTTTTTTTTTTTTTTTTTTTTTTTTTTTTGAGACAGAGTTTCTCTGTAGCATTTGGAGCCTGTCCTAGAACTCACTCTGTAGACCAGGCTGGCCTCAAACTAACTCACAGAAATTCACCTCCTCTGCCTCCTGAATGCTGGGATTAAAGGTGTGCACCACCACCACCTGACCTAGCCAGCTTTTCTTAACTTAACCATCCCATCTACCTTTCGCCTCTGGGCTTTTATCTTTCTCTACTCTATATCCCTTTCTTTATTTCTTACTCTGTGACTTGCTGTGTGTCTGGGTAACTGGGTGGCTGGTCCCTGGCGTCCTCCTCTCCTCCTTTTCCCTCCTTTTTTCCCTCCTTCTCTTCTCTTCTATATATTCTCTCTGCCTGGCAGCTCTGCCCATCCCTCTTCTGTCTAGCTGTTGGCTACTCAGATCTTTATTAGGCCAATTGGGTGTTTTAGGCAAGCAAAGTAACACAGCTTCACAGAGTTAAACAAATGTGACATAAAAGGATGCAACACAGCTGTCCGGTGGTGGCACACGCCTTTAATCCCAGCACTCAGGAGGCAGAGGCAGGTGGATCTCTGAGTTCAAGGCCAGCCTCATCTACAGAGCAATGTTCCAGAATCCAAAAAAAAAAAAAATGCAACACTCTTTGCATCATTAAACAAATGTTCCAGAGCATAAACAAATGTAACACATCTTTAACTAACAGTCCACAACGGCCCTCATTTGTCTTTTAGGCACTACACTAAAAACTGACCTATAGGAACATAATTTGGGGCACAGCATTAAAAAGTAATGAGCAGAGCCGTGGTGGCACATGATTTTAGTCCCAGAATTTGGGAGGCAGAGGCAGGCAGATCTCAAGTTCAAGGCCAGCCTGGTCTGCAGAGTGATTTCCAGGAAAGCCAGGGCTACAAGAAGAAACCCTGTCTCAAACAAACAAAGTAATGAGGGGCTAGAAAGACGGCACATTGGTTAGGAGTACTGGCTGCTCTTATAGAGGACCTGGGTTCATTTCCCAGTACCCACATGGTGGCTAAAAGCCATTTTTAACTCCAGTTCCATTGGCTCTAATGTCCTTTTCTGGCTTTCTAGGCTCTGCACTCATATGGCACATGTACAAACAGACAGGAACACACTCATACACATAAATAAAAATAAATCTTTAAAAAGAAGAAAATGAGACCCTGGCGAGGTGGCACACACCTTTCAATCCCAGCATTCAGGAAGCAGAGGCAGGCAATTGGGTCTCTGTGAGTTCTGGGCCAGCCAGTAATACAGAGTGAGACCCTGTCTCAAAATAAACAAAAGAGAAATATGAGACTCATGTCAATATATTCAATAGTATATAAGAGCTTATATATTTTATTTATCCTAATCAGAACTATAGTAATCTCAACATGCAGTCAACATTTAAAAAATCATTAGTGAAGGGGCTGGAGAGATGACTCAGTGGTTAAGAGCACTGGCTGCTCTTCTAGAGAACCTGGGTTCAATTCTTAGCACCCCCATGCTAGCTCGCAACTGTCTGTAACTCCAGTTCCAGGGGATCTGACACCTTCACACCAATGTACATAAAATTAAATAGATTATTTTAAAAAAAATAAATTAAAAATGAGATATATTGCATTCTTTCTTCGTATTTGGTCTTCAAAATCCAACACAGTTTATACATACAGCCTACCTCCACTCAGGCCAGTCACTTTTCAAATACCCACAGTTTTATGCGTTTTGTGGCAAGTAGGCCACCACAGTGGATGGCACAGCCCTAGGCTTCAAAAGTTGAGTACATAAGTTACACACCCACGAGTAAGGAGAAGTGGGATCAGGAGAGACCCTCGCCTGGAGCAGGCCCCTGCCTGGCCCCCGCCATCGGCGGAACTTGCTCCCCGGGACACAGACACAACATTCTTCTTTCAGGCCTCACCTTACTCAGCCTCAGCTTCAGCACCATTTAGTGGGCACTTCGCTGCTCCGCTTCCACCTTGTATACCTGACCGCATCCTTACAGCTCTCAATGTCCTTGTCTGTTTCCACAGCTGCCTTCCCACCAGCTAGGAGTCTGTGGGGGGCGGGGCCTTGGCACAGGGAGCCATCGCTGAACGTGGATGAGTGCAGGAGGTTTTGGAACTGATGGCCACCATGCAAATGTCTTTTCCTCCCCCAGTCTAGAAGATCTAACCCAGGCCCTTGCAAAGCTAAGCAAACCCTTTGCCACTGACCTATAGTCCTACTTGCCTATGTATGTATTTATTTAGAAAGTTACTAAATTACTCAGTCTCCTGTGCCACGAAGGCCTGGTGGGCATTTTACATCTTTGTTTATTGTGTGTCCACACGTACATGTGTGTGTCACGGCATGTGTGTGGAGAGCAGAGGCCAATTTTCAGGATCTGGTTCTGTCTTTCAAACTCAGATCAGCAGGTTTACAGGCCACCTTTACCTGCTGAGCCATCTCACTGACTCCTGCTTGTTTGTTTGTTTACTGTTGAGGTAGGGTCTCATTATACTGCTCTGGGTGGCCCGGAACTTGATGTGTAGACCAGGCTGGTCTTGAAATTATAGAGATCCACCTGCCTGTGAGTACTGGGACTCAAGGCATGTGCCACTACACCTGCAATCCTGAGTTTTTTAAAAATATAAAGTCATATGTAAAAGATGAAAAAAGAGAAGCAAAATCCATGATGAACAAGATCTTGGATTTGGAATAAAAAGAAGAAGCTGCTTTGTTCCTGCTCTCCCTGATCCCAGCCTTGCCCCAGAGTGAGGAACAAGGGTTTTCCATAGACACCGAAACTGGACAAGCAAGTAGGTGCTGCCTCTCCCCGCCCCAAGTCTCCAGCCCTGTGAGTGCGTGCGTGCGTGCGTGTGTGTGTGTGTGTGTGTGTGTGTGTGAGAGAGAGAGAGAGAGAGAGAGAGAGAGAGAGAGCAGCTCTGCCCTCGTCACTCTCTGTATCTCTGTCCTATCCCAAGAGGACCTGGGGTAAAAGAGCTTTTCTGTAGCTTGATTTTTGTGGCTCCAAACACATTTGTCATAGAAACGGGCATTACATACTCTATACATCAAACTTGACTTTAAAATATGAAAACTGGCCAGGCGGTGATGATGCACACCTTTCATCCCGTCACTTGGGAAGCCGAGGCAGGTGGATCTCTGTGAGTTCAAGGCCAGCCTGGTCTACAGAGATGATTCCAGGACAGCCAGAGCTACACGGAGAAACCCTGTCTCAAAACAAACAAGCAAACAAACAAAAAAGAAAAGAAAAAGGTGAAAGAAAGAAAGAAAACTGTGGACAGGTGAGATGTCTCCATGGATAAAACTGTTTGCAGCACAAGCCTGACATCCTGAGTTTGATTCCCAAAACTCACATACAGAACTGGATGGAGTGGCATGTGTCTGTCACTTGGCGCTCCTACAAGTGACTAGAAGGTGAGACAAGGAGAATCACCCGGAAGCTCGCGTACCAGCTAACTTGGAGTTTGCTTTGAAGAGGCAGAAACAATACCTTTAATCCAAGCACTCAGGAAAGCAGAGGCAAGTGGATGTCCATGAATTTGAGGCCAGCCTGATCTACCTAGTGAGTTCCAGGACAGCCAGAGGTAAGTAGTGAGACCCCATGTAAGAAACACAAAACAAAAAACAAGCAAAGAAAGAAAAAAGAAACCAGAGAGTCTCAACAAGGTAGAATGTAAGAACTGGCTCCCAGAATTTGTCATGTGACTTCTCTACACATGTCCCCATGGCATGGATGTGCCAGGATGTGTGTGTGTGTGCACGCGCGCGTGCACACACACACACACACACACACACACAAAAATGCGCACTACATAAAATAAAATAATAAAACTGCAAATTGATTGTTGGAAATAAAAGGGGTGCAATGTGACTGTCCTCCCTCCATGACGCCTAGCCAGAAGTAGGTGTCAGGAGAACAGGAAGGCCAGAAGTTTTTCTCTTTCACAGAGCTATTACTAAAGCCTGGTGTCCCCTAAGGCCAGGCCCTGTGATTATGGGAGAAAGACCAGGGCTTTGTGGAATACTTACCACGTGTTACAAAACTAAGTGTGCACAAGAACAGCATTTCCTGCTGGACATAGGGACTCACGCCTTTAATCCCAACCACTAGGAGGCAGAAGCAGGCTAATCTCTGTGAATTCAAGGCCAGTGTGAGACCCTACCTCAAATAAAAAAAAAAATGGAAAAAAAACCCCAACAATGTTTCCTTACGGTAGGTCCTGCAATAAGGGTGAGACAGCACATGGCATGCTGTTTGTCCTCATACCCACAGGACAGACCCCAGCACAGTAACTCCTGAAGCCAAAGTGGTCTGACCCTGGTGTTGCCCATCGTTCATGCATAAATCATTCATATGTTCTTAAGACACAGGTCAACAACACAAGGGCTCCTAGTTACTCAACCTCTCAGGCAAGACACGCCCCTCCAAATCCCAACTCTTTGCCAGGTAGTAGACACTGTCTGCAACAAACAGTTCTAGAAAGTGCACTAAAGCTGGGTGATGGTGATACATGCCTTTAATCCCAGCACTTGGGAGGCAGAGGCGGGAGATCTCTGTGAGTTTGAGGCCAGCCTGGTCTACAGAGCTAGTTCCAGGATGGCTAGGGCTGTTACAGTTCCTTCTAGAAGAAAATACAGGATAAAACTTTTCAAGACCTTGAGTTGGGCAAAGAATTCCCAGTCACAATACGCAAAATACAACAGATAAGAGAAAGCAATTAAGAAAAGAAGGGGCCAGCCGCCCAACCGCCCAGCCAGCCACAGAGTAAGATTGAAAGTAAGATATATAGAAGAAAAGGGAAAAGCCCTGAGGCGAAAGGTAGTTGGGTTAATTTAAGAAAAGAAACAAGACAAACTAAGGCTGGGAGTTTAAGCTTCTGTGTGTGATTTTTTTGGGAACTGGGTGGTGAGTCTCCCAAAAGAAAAAACTCACTCATATTTGAACATTTGGTCTCCAGTTGGTAGAACTGACTGAGCAGGATTAGGTGTAGTCCTGTTGGAGGAGGTGTGTCATTGGGCAGGGCTTAGTGTTTCTCTCTGCTCTTGCTTGTGGATCCAATAGAAACTCTCGGCTACTGCTCCAGCACTGCTCCATGACTGCTCCCTGTCTGCCTACGTTGCCATACCCCCCCACCATGTTGGTCATGGACTCGCCCTCTGAAATTGTAAGCCCCAATAAATTCTTCCTTCCATAAGTTAAAAAAAAGAGAGAAAGCAATTATATATTGGACATCATTGAAATTCAAAAACTTTTGTATTTAATAAAATAAAAACATGGCCAGGCATGGTGGGCACACACTGTCAGCTCAGCACATGGGAGAGGCAGTAGGATAGAAAGTTTACGGCCAGTCTGGACAACATAGCAGAAATTCTGTCAAAAAAAATCTCAGGCTTGGGGCGGGAGAGATGGCTCAGCCAGTTAAGAGCACTGGCTGCTCTTCCAGAGGACCAGGGTTCAATTCCCAGCACCCACATTGCAGGAACAACCATCTATAACTCTAATCCAAGAGATTCAATACCCCCTTCTGGCTGTTGTGGGCACTGCATGAATGTGGTGCACAGACCTAATGCAGGCCAAATATTCATATACATTAAAAAATTAAATACAAAAAAAAAAAACAAAAGAAACCTAGGGCTCCAGGGATGGAGAGATGGTTCAGCAGTTAAGAGGACATAATACAAAAATGCGAAAAAAAAAAAAGGACATAATGCTCTTCCAGAGGGCCAGAATTTGATTCCCAGAACCATACTGATTGGTTCACAACTGCCTATAACTCCAGCTTCAGGGAATCCAAGGCTCTGGCTTTCATGGCCACCTGCATTTTTGTGTAGATACACACATATACATATACATATACAATAATCTTAAAAGAAACAAAGACTCAGGGCTGGGGATGCAGTTTAGTGGCAGAGCTTTGCTGAGCACACAAGACTGTGAACTCCATCTCCAGAATAAAAAAGAGGAGGAGGAAGGGGGAAGGGAAGAATCATAGACAGGAGGAAAATGTCTAAAGACACTTTGTTAAAAAGAATAAGATAGCTGGGCGGTGTTAGCGCATGCTTTTAATCCCAGCACTCGGGAGGCAGAGGCAGGTGGATCTCTGTGAGTTTGAGGCCAGCCTGGTCTATAGAGCAAGTTCCAGGACAGGCTCCTAAGCTACAGAGAAACCCTGTCTAGAAAAAAAAGAAAAGAAAAGAAAAGAAAAAGAATAAGATAACTGACCATTAAACACATGAAAAATACTTAACACCATTAGTCATTAGGAAAATGCAAATTAAAACAACATGGAGACTCTAGATGGTTATAATAAAAAGGATAATATGAAGTATGAGGGTGTGGAGAAGCACACCCACAGTACTGGTAGGGATGTAAAACAATCCAACCACTTCAAGCAGCAGCCAAGCCTTCCTTCCCTTCTTTTCTTTTCTCCATCCCCTCCCCTCTCCCTTCTATCCTTCCTCAGATGGATTCCACTTATTAGAAGTTTCTTAACAATTAAACATAAATGGACCAGGGCCTAGAGAGAAGGCTCAGTGGGTAAAAGGCCCTGGTCATGGAACATAAATAGTGAGCAGAGTTCAGTGCCCAGTGCCAACACAACGAAAGGAGAGAACCAGTTCCTACAAATTGTCCTCTAACTGTGCATCCACGGCACACTCATACACCGATGCACACTCTTCTGATTGATAAATAAATAAATAAAATGGAGCACAGAGGGCAGCAATTCCATCTCTCCAGCTCCCAAGAGGGTTAAAATAAAAGTCATTCAGAGAAATAGTACAATATTACTCAGCAATACAAATCCAAACAACAAAGAAAATACAAACCCAATATCTGACATATCTGTAATATGTTACAGTGGAGACAAACCCTGAAAACATTTGCTAAAAGAACCTAGATGCAAACAAACCTAGATGCATATCCACATATCCATAGGGCATTCCAGAATATGCAAATTTGTGAAGCAAAAGCAGATCAGAAATTGCCCAAGGTTTGAGGCAAGAACAAGAAGAAACTACAGACAGGAATAAAGGAACTTTGAGGGGTGACAGATATGTCTCAAATGGGTTGTGGTAGTGGTTATACAACTCTATACATTTATTTAAAAAAAAAAAAAATCATTAAATTGGGTGGTGAGTTGCTTGGTGAGGAAGGGAACTTGCACCAAACCTGGTGATCTGGATTTGATCCCTGACACTCGCAGGGTGAAAGGAGAGAACCAACCCCCACAAAACACAAAATAAATGAATAAATATAAAAAAATGAAACCATTAAATTGAGCTTGGCGATGTTGGCACACACCTTAAATTCTTATGTACTCTACGTCCCCTACTATCCTCAGGAAAATTTTAAAGTATTTCTATATGTGCAATTATTCTTTCTTGCCTTACAGGGTGAAAGTCTTAGCAGGCAAATGAAAAAGAGCTATGGAAATGCTGAGCTAGATTCTGATTTCATGTAAAAACTGAATACTTCTTATGGGGCCAGGGAGCTGGCTCAGTGAGAAAGGGTGCTTGTTGTCCAGGCTGAGAACCTGAGTTTGATCCCTGGAACCGGCATAAAGGTGGAAAGAGAGAACCTCCTGTAAATTGATTTTTGACCTCCCCACCTGCTACACACATACACACATAAATGAATAAAAATGCAAACTGGCCAGGCTGTGGTGGCACACTCCTTTAATCCCAGCACTTGGGACACAGAAGCAGATGGATCATTGTGAGTTCGAAGTCAGCCTGATCTAGAGTGAGTTCCAGGACAGTCAGGGCAACAGAGAAACCCTGTCTTGAAAAACAAAAGCCAAAAATCAAAACCCAAAGGGGGGGGGAAAAAAAGTGGTTTTCAAAAGAAACTTCTTGTGGAGGAGGGGCTTATGAGGCTCCAACTCAGCCTGAAGAACTTTGGGTTGCTGGGGCAGGGAGTAGCTAACACGGCACACACTGCAGGCGGTCATCACTGAACGAACTAAACAGGATTTTTCTGTGCTTTTCCTAGTTATCTTGAAACTCACAGAGATCTGCCTGCCTCTGCCTCTGCCTCTGCCTCTGCCTCTGCCTCTGCCTCCTGGGTGCTGGGATTAAAGGCAAGAGCCACCACACTAGGCCTCCAGGGCATTTCTGATCTCTCCACACCACCCCATTTTAATTTCCACAACGCCCCCCTTTCTTTTTTTTCACAGCTAAAGCGCTTGTGCGGCTGTGCTTTAGCGCCAGGAAGTAACGGTGCCCTTTCTATATCCTCTGTCCCAGCGTGCTCAGACTTCAAAACCCAGCAGTCATTTACTGAGCAGCCACACACCATGCACCTTAAAAATGCCTGCCCTTTAGGAAGCTTCCCAACTTCTCTCTCCTGTGAGCTCGTAGGACGTCCTGCACGGACACCCCACCCTCTCGGCTGGAAAATACTATGGAGCATCGCCTTCTCCCCTCCAGTAGTCCCTGCGGTGTCTGCGATAGATTGGAAAACTGGAGGTGACAGCTGTGCGCAGAAAATGGAGCGCTACTCTTTGCCCTGCGGTTTTCTTCAGAGTAATCGACCACCACCAACCCACAAGGTGGCTGCAATGGGCGGACCTAGAAGTCGGGGTGGGGGAGTCGCCCCTGTCCCCTCCTCTCCAGGACAAGTGCCTGTAGTCCGCAAAGATGTACCTCTCAGATCTGGGCTGTGAGACTGTCCAGGCCCCAGTGCCTTGTAGCACTGGTGAAATGGACACCCAAGGCCTCCCAGCATCCGGAGGAGGAGGACCACTTCTGCCGGGGGCAGGAGCTGCAAGGATTTAGCGTGCCAGACCCCAGTCCCTAGCGGTGAAAGCTCCCTCCACACCTCGACTTTCCCTAAGGCAGGGCTTAGGTGGTAGGTGGTCACTCGCCGCACCAAACAGAGACCAGAGTATTTGGGAACCATCCGGTGACATTGGAAGGGCCCGAGGACCAACACCGGGTCTAACCCGCTGCCTATTGCCCCGCAACCGGCAAAATCGAGTCCCGCGTTGGCCATGGAGAACCCGGCAAAAACAAAAACAAAACCTGCGTGTTGCGAGGCTCCCCCAGGGAACACGGTCTAGTGACAGCACCGCTTGCCTCGCCAAAACCGGTCTTCTTAGGGTGAACCATGGGAGCCCACTGTCCCTTGGTATGGATACCCTTTTCTCTTTCAGTGGCCCGCTGAGCAGCTGACCTCCATGCCGGCCGCGGATCAGGCTTTCTTCCGCAGATTGCCCTCCCCCCACCGCCTCTGTTCTCTCCCTTCCCACAGTGCCTCAGGCTGTGACTTGAGGATCCCTCAGTTTAAGTTAGTGGGTGCTTCAGCTCACTCCTCGTGGCCACAGACCGGTAAGCACTGTTATCTCCCGGATGTGCACTTTCAGATCTGGGTATCCCCGATAGGCCCCAGGAACTCACAGGGAACTCTCAGACCAACAGCAGATTCTTCTATCTGGAAATACCGGAGCCCCTTCCCCAAATATAGAATTTGGGTATCTCTAGGGAGTCAGTGAACCTGGGTTCCCTGCCCTTGAGCTAGGCAGGAGCCAGGATCTGGGGGCTTGCAAAGAGCCCAGGGACAGGTTATTGTAGAATCCAGACCCAACTTTCCCTTCTACCAGGTCAAAGCAAGAGTTGTCCAGGAACCCAACAAAGTGCAGATAGCAAAGCGCTGGTGAGGGGGACAATGGGTCCCCAGCATCTTTCCTGTACTCCTAGCTTCTGGTGACAATCCCAGATTCCTGAAGGCACCCCTCAGATTCCTGAAGGCACCCCTCACCAAGTTCTAGGATGTGTGACCGCTCACCCCCAAATTCCATACCTAGCTCTAATTCCTGGAAGTCCAGCCCCTTCTACGTCTCCACTCCCACCGCAAGCCTCCTCTGAGAACCTATGCACGGCAAACAGCTTGGGCTTGAATTCACTTGTTTGAAAAACAGCTCTGGCCAAATCCTGCGGGAGGTGTGCCTGCCCTCAGGCACTACTGGCTCCTGTGCGCCTCTGAATTCCTTTGGGCACCCACCCCAAATCTAAGGAGCTTGCCCACGGCCTGGGTCTCTCTGTTTCTGTCGAATTTGCCTCTTTGTCACCTTTCCTTGGCATGATCAGAACTTGGTCTTCAGGCTGGAAAATCCATTCAAGAGGTGTCTCACACCTCTGCCTTTTACTAATACAAAAAGACACACAGATACGGGAGGCAAACAAAATGAAACCGCCAAGGAGAAGGCCTCAGAGCTTAGAACGCTGGAATATCAATGACAAATTCCAGGACACATGGTAGGTAGATAGAGAACCCCAAACGCAAAAAATATACCCCAGCACACACAGATGCAAATCACAAACACGCAATCACAAACACACACACACCAAGAAACACTGCCGCCTAGAAGAGGAACAAATAGTCTGCACAGAACCCTGAGCCCAGAGAGGCAGACCTTCCGGAAGACAGCAGCTCTGCCCCGGAGCACACTGCCCGACGCAGTTCCTCCAATCCTAAATGCTTTCCGAGGCTTCAACTCCAAGAAAATCCCCTGCCCTGGGAGGTGGGGAGGATGTAAGGCCCGCCGAGGTTCTGCTGGGAAGAAAGGAGCAGAAAGTATTTGCCAGGCTCCAAAGTGTTAAAGCTCAATAAAATGGAAATCATTGAACAAAATGTGTGGGAACAGCACTCCCATTCCCATTCCTTAGGAAACAGGGAAGTGGTTTAACTCGTTCTACAAATAAACTCCAGATCCACAAAAAACGCCCTCCTTTCCCAGAGGAGAGGCAGTGCAGTCGTAGCTTAGAGAGTGCAGCCCATCTCCGGAGGCAGACTCCTGAGCAAAATCATCCAGCTAGCGCCACTAGCCTTCTCCTGGCTGAGAAGGATGTTTCGTGGCCACTGAACCTGGCGAAACAACGACCAGGGAGAAGAAAATGGGTCTGTGCGCCCGGGGCCTGCACCATCACGCCCGGCTCTGCCCTGGAAGTTGCACACCATTCCTTACCTTTCTTGATCACGGATTGGTCCAGGAGGCTCATTCCCGGGTCGTCTATCGCCTGCAAATAGAAGAGGATGACAGTCAGTAAGGGCGCATAAGGACCTAGTGGGCTGTCGCTTCCCAAGGCTGGCTTGCCCCTTAGTCCATGTCTGCTCCGCCCTATGCTCACCACCGGCTGCCTGAGGCGGCTACCAGGAGGACGGGCGTGACCAGGAATCGCTTGGGTTCGGCACCGGCACCATCTGCGCCCAAGCCGCAGTCCTGCCTTGGGTGATCTCCTTGCCTTAGATAGACAACTACTGAGCCTCTCTAAACCTCAGCCTAGGCTGCTCCGGAAGACTGGGGCTGGGCGTGGATGCCCACCGTGGCTCAGTTCCGCAGTGGGGAGAAAAAGAAGTGATCCCAAGAAGGCCGCCTTTTGGCCAAGGACTTCCTGACAGAGGCATAAATGGAAAGTTGCAGGCTGGGAGAAGAGTCGGGGGTCCTGCTTTTGTCATTTTTGTTTCCAGCCAGGATGCTAAATCGCTGCCCATCCCGTCCCAGCCGGGCCCTTCTGGTCTCACCTGCAGTTCCTCCAGACCGGGGGGCGCCGCTAGCCCGGGAAGACCAAGGGGAGCATCTGCCAGGCCGTGCGCGCCGTCGGCGAGGCTGTGCAGGAGCCGGGGCACCGCGGCAGCGTAGTCCCGGCGCGGGTCGAGGCCCAGAGCGCGGGCGGGTGGCGCCAGCAAGCCGGGCTGCTCATCGTGGGCGCGGGTGGCAGCGCGGGGCGCGGCCCAGGCGGCCTGCGGGGGCTGCGGCTGTGCCAGGGGTGCTAGACCGCCGTAAGGGTCCGCGGCCAGGTGCGGAAAGGCGGCGGTGGCGTCGGGGCCCTGGCCGTAGGGCAGCGGTGGCTGCGGGTAGGGCGGCGGGAAGTAAGGAGGCTGAAAGTCGGCGGCGGCAGAGGCGGCGGGCGTGTGGCACAGTGGCGGCGCGGGTCCGTAGGCCGCCTGGGGCAGAGATGACAGGCGGGTCCCGCCAGCCGCTGCGCCCAGCCCGTCGGGGCGCTCCTGAAGAAGGAGAGGAGGGTGTTAGGCGAGCCATTAGAGGCTGGAAAGACACCAGCCCGCGAGGTGCCCCTCAACTCGCGAGGGTCCTGCGGCTGTCCACGAGTGAATGCCCTGCGGGCAGAACTCCCAGGCTGGGGATCTCGGGCTCCTGCCACCACTTTCTCAGCCCTGCGTCACCCTTCCCTCTCGATTTCGTTGGCGCAGGGGGTAGGAGGTTTGGAAGGTCCAGTACCCAGGTGCCTCGATCCCCCACTCCCCGCCTAGTGTGCCCCCGGACTACTCACCATGGCGGAGTAAGTGTGCACCAGCATGGGGCGGGTAGTGTGGGGCGTGAGGAGTGGCAGCAGCAACACAGCCCTCGTCCGACGGCAGTGCAAGAACTCAAGCCCGGAGGCCTCACAGCCCGCGGGGATCACTATCTGGTAGCTGGGTGGAACCCAGTCGGGAGCCCAGCGGGTGTGGGGTCCTCAGTGGTGGGTGCCCGCGTCTGGGTCCATGGAGGTGGAACATACGGGAGCTGAATGCACTTGAAAAAAGTCGGTCAGCGGGTGCCCAGAGCCCGCCCTTCTCCCTCTGAGCTCAGCCCGCTCCATGCACTCTAGTTATAGTGGCGGGGGCGCGCCGGGCCTCTGGGGGCGCGCATTAAAGGGACAAGCTATGGCCTACCTCATCCTTTTCCCCAGCGGCCTCCGAAAGGGAGGCGTGGCTCTGGTGGGAACCGGTGGGGTGAGGAGTGAATGAATTCGAAGCCCTTCTGACGAAAGCTCTTTCTGAGCTCCAAGATTGCAGCTGCGATCAAATGGAAGGCTGATATGCAACGCAGGGGCCTATGCTAGCTCGGGTCTGAGCAATTTTTATCTACATTTGCTTACTACATTTATTTACTTAGTGTGTATGGGGAGGCACACATGTGCCACTGTGCATTTGTGAAGCTCAGAGGACAGCTTGCAGGAGTCGGTTCTTTTCTTCCACACTGTGGTTCCAAAGGTTCGAACTCAGGTCCTGAGGCTTGGTGGCCAGTGCCTTAACTCAGTAAGCTGTTTCTCCACCCCCTTCCAATCTTTTTAAATGAATGCATAAATAAACACACATGTTCGACTTTGAGCAAAGCGTTCCTCATTTCTGGCATGAGTTTCCTCCCCTGTTAAATGGTAGCAGTCTTTTCTGCAACCACCCAATAGCGAATGTGAAAGACACTGGTGAGCTGCAAACTCGAGCCCATCAGTTCATGTGCACACTTGTGTCAACATGCATGTGTGTAGGAGGTTATGTTACAGTCTCGCCTTCATGGCTTTGGATCAAAACCACTGAAGGTGTCTGCTTCTCTCTGACTTCCTGAGATGGTAACCCTCAAAGCCAAGCCAGAATCCTTGGCTATTGTAGACATGACCTATCCAGAAAGAGTCGGAGTCTGTTATGAACTCCCCCTAAGAAGGGACCGAAGTATTTCTGAAGCCATGGGAACCTGGGCTGGCTGTGAATCTGTGACACGGAGATGGTTGAGTGTGTAACTGACACTGAGTGGAAGGGGTGCCGTGTTACACTTGTGCACAGTCTATGTGTTAGTGTGTTACCATGGTAGGCGATGTCTGTCGTCTGTCAAGCATGTCCCAATCTCTACCATCAACTTGTCTTCTTTTCTCCCCAAATTAAACTCTTCTGTCCTGAGAAGCAGAGATAGAGATTAAAGAAAGGCAAGTGGGAGATATGCTAAGGACAATGAGAATTTTAAAAGCAGAAGAAAGATTTTTTTTAGGTCAAAAACAGGGCGGGGGGTAGAAATAATCATGTGCACATTCACCACACAACATGAATACTGAGTTACCTAACACACCAAGTCCCTCGTCATCCTCATTTTCAGGTGTGGGACAAGGCAGAGAGGCTAGGTGACTTACTGGCCTACAGCCAAACAGCTAGCTCAGTGGCACTGATGAGGTGGCGCTTCTCCAGCCTCCTGTACTCAGGATCATTATTCCTTTCTGTCTCAGACTCAGGGCTTTACAGTTTAGTCTCGCTCTTGAGTGACTGTGTAATTCTGGGCAAGTCTGGCTTCTTCTTCAAACTGTTTCTGCAGCTGCAACAAAAAGGAAGGGAGGGTGGAGAGGAGCCATTGTTTTCTTATGTTCCTTTCTATCTTTTTCTTTTTTCTTTTTCCTTATGTTCCTTTCTAGAGAAGGAAAAGGTGTAACCCCATTGACAGGTTAGGTCATTGACTGGCCCTGATGTATGTTCTAGGTGAGTATCCTAGAATTGCACCTGGCTAGTACAGAGCTCAGACTGGGTTATTTTTCAGCCTGGCAGGGGGAGGGGTGGGAAGATGTGAGGAAAGGATGAAGCCTTGCTAGCAACCGAGGATTGATCCCTAAGAGCTTTCCAGAGGCCAGAGCCAGAAGCTAGGAGGGCAGATGGGGCAGACAGGGCAGCTGTGCAGCCTTCCTCCTCAGGACAGAGCTAAGATCTGGTGTGAGCGTGCATATGTGTTATTCACGTCTGTGACTCTATGGCAACTTCCTTCATCCTCTACTCTCTACCTCACTCAAGAGACATCTGAAATTAGTTTCTGAGATAGATGTCGGTGCACAACTCACAAGTTGGTGGACCTCTGTGGGAAAAGCCCAGAAACCATGAGGATGATGCCTGGCCCCAGCCTGGGGAAGCCCTCTGTTCTTCCAACAGGTTTGGGTTGGGCTGGCTGTCTCTGGCTTCCCTCACTCTTTCTTGCCATCACCTCCTCTTAACTCTGTTTTCCCTTTCATCTTCACCTCCTCTCATCATTCTTTTTCTGTTTTTTTTTTCCAAATAAAGTTTCTCTGCATAGCCCTGGTTGTTGTCCTGGAACTCACTCTGTAGACCAGGATACCCTCAAATTCACAGAGATCGCCTGCCTCTGCTTCCTGCGTGCCGGCGATCATCCCTACTCTTAATGTCAGTTGTACATGTTCAGACCAGCTTCGATCTTTTCTTGTCTTTATTATTTTTAAATTGTGTGTGTGTGTGCGTGCGTGCACATATGTGCACATGTATATATGTGGAGGTCAGAAGACAACGTGAAGGATTTGGTTCTCTCTTTTTATCACATAGGTTCTGGGAATTGAACTCAGGTCTCAGGCTCGGTATCAAGTGCCTTTACCTGTTGAACCGTCTCATCAGCCCACTATGTACATTCTTCAAAAGCAAGTTCATCCCCCTCCCAAGTCTAATGACCTTTTGCCTCTCTGTTACCTCCACATGTGTCCTCCACAGTCTGTCAGTTTGATTAGAAATCCAAAACCATACATGCAGGTGCCAACAGGATGATCCCTTAGGACAGTGGTTCTCAATCTGTGGGTCTTGACCCTTTTTGGGGGGGGGTTGAACCCTTTCATAGGGGTCTCCTAAAACCATCTGAAAACGCAGATGTTTCCATTATGACTCATAACAGTAGCAAAATTACAAAATTAAAGTTACGAAGTAGCAACAAACATAATTCTATGGTAGGGGATCACCACAGCCTGAGGAACCGTGTTAAAGGGCTGCGGCATCAGGAAGGCTGCAGTTAACCACGTTTCCAAGTTGAAGCTGGACGCACATCCCAGCCTCACCAGCTCGTCCTCCTGGATTCTGCAGCACCAAAAATGACATCACATTCTCCAACTTTAAAACTTGACATTTTCTTGAGTTTTGGTTTTTTTTTTTTTTTTTTTTTACTTTTGCCTATGAAACAGTGTGTCACTATGTAGCTCAGGCTAGCCTAGAACTCACGACCTTTCTGCCTCGACTCTGCAAGTGCTGGAATTACAGGCATGAAACACCATACCAAAGCCCGAGTGTTTCTACTTATAATCTGTAAACGGAAGACATCGAGCAGGTATCTCAGAAAGCACATGGCACCCCTTTCTCTTCACTTTAAGTTTTCTTACTATCTTCTTCATAAACATAAGGCTCAAAGTGTGGTACCTTGTTCATCAATGCCAATGACTTGTGTTTGGGGACTTGTTAGAAATGCCAGTTCTTGAACTCTACCTCAGACCCACTGAATCAGCAACTCTGCAGTATACTCCAGCAATCTATTTTAATAATCCCTAAAGTGGACGGGCAGTGGTAGCACACAGTTTAATTCCAGCACTGGGAAGGCAGAGGCGGGTGGATCTCTGTGAGTTCAAGGTCAGCCTGATCTACAGAGTGAGTTCTAGGACAGCCAGGGCTACACTGAGAAACCCTGTCTCAAAAAAACAAAAACAAACAAAACCACCTAAAGTGACCTAGGTTGCACTGAGTAGGCCCTGGCAACAAACCTCGAACAGGTGACCTGAGTGCCTCACTCTTGTGATCCACTCCCAACTCTGTTGAGTGACTTTATGCCCTGGATCATGCCCCTCCCCTACTGAAAACGCTTCTGGAATCTATGCTGTTCCCACTCCAGGAACTAAACACACTAGCTAGCTGACACTCTAGTACTTGCGATTACTTTTCCTTTCCTGCTCTGTGAATCATGTCCAAGAAGTCTAAATGAGGGGCTGGAGAGATGGCTCAGAGGCTAAGAGCACTGATCGCTTTTCCAGAGGAGCCAAGTTCCATTCCCAGCACCCACATGGCAGGAACAACCTAACTCCAATTCTGGGTGAGCTGACACTCTCTTCTGGCCTCCACAGGTACTGCACCCATGTGATGCACAGACATACATGCTGACAAAACACCCACCCACACAAAATAATAAATGAATCTTTAAGAAAAGAAGTCTAAGCTGGGCAGTGGTAGTGCACACCTTTAGTCCAGCACACGGGAGGCAGATGCAGGTCGATTGCTGTGAGTTTGAGGCCAGTCTGGCCTACAGAGTGAGTTCCAGGACAGGCTCCAAAGCTACACAGAGAAACCTTGTCTCGAAAAACCAACAGAAAAACAAAAGTTTAAAGAAGTGGAAAGTGTATCTAGTATGTTCCTTGGTACATGTCAGGCAGCCAACAAATGTCTATTAAATAAATAAGTGAATGGATAGAAGTTCCCTGGTCTATTAAGGGACTCTTTGGAAGGGTTCCCCCTCCCTGAACATGAATGACCCAGGGTAGCTACCCAAAGGAGCTCATCTGACAAGTGATGATTTTGCTTAGTTCTTCTGGGGAGAGGCATGCTCTACAATCTGCTTCTGCTTCTTCAGAGATCAGAAGAGCTGTGCAACACCAGGGTTTCAGATCGGGTGTCTTCTGCTTCAGGGACAAGGGTTCTGCACTTTGTAAAACATGCAGGTGACAATTTCTTATGGACTGTTTTTTGAGATCCATGCACTCGGATGGAGGCTTGGAGTGTACACAGAGATACACACTCAGATACCCCTGGAAAACGGGGGGACACAACAGGCACAGACACATTTATAAGACATGTACACACGATATTAATAATTAGCACATAGTATGCATACTCAAATATACATGGAATCTCATTTGACATACTTGACTTATTTCTTTTCCAAGGCTCGCCTCTCTCTCTGTCTTTCTCTCTCTCTCTCCTGTTTTAGACAGGGTTTCACTGTGTATCCCTGGCTGTCTTGGAACTCACAGAGATTTGCCTGTCGTCGTCCCCTCTCCCCTTCGAGTGTTGGGAATAAAGGCATGCGCCACCACCGCCTGGCTTCTCCTCTTTTTTAAATAAAGAAAACTTTTTGGCCTCTGTTGATGACAGAACCAGGTTCCTCCTAACGGGTCCCTCTGGGAGTGTTTGTTGGGATGTGAAATCTGGCACAAGATACTGAGGCTCCATCTGGTGGTTGGAGATTACCACTGCAGCTCGGCACTGCCTTGTCCCCTCTCATCGGCTGCACCAGGAGTCCAGAACCCTCTCACCACGCCTCATGGAGGACAGAACTCACTCTGACTTGTGTTTTCAAGCTTTGCTGGATTTGGCACTCAGGAGAGGAACTTGGCTGTAAGGATCACGGGCAGGAATCACTTGTTTTGTAGCCCTTCCTTCTCATTTCCCCAGTCGGTCATTCCCATGATTCTAAAGAACCTCTGTATTATTGTCAGCTCTTAAACCTGTCATCCCCTCAGACTTCTTTCTGTGCCAGGGGAGGTGACTGCTGTTTGGATGTTCCATGAACAACACAAACCATTTACCGAACAGCTTCCTTCACAAGTCTGTTTGCCGTGACAGAGTGGTCCTACAATTCACACAGTGGCCAGAGTCAAACATCTTCGGTTTCCCATTCCTTGGTCCTCTTCACTTACAATTTCTATGTCCTAAGTTATCTACGCCATTCTCATTACCACTGACTTAGTTCAGATTTAATACCTCCTGTCAAGCTCCCCCTGCCTCCGTGCTTCCTCATCTTTGCTCCCCCCACCCCCTCTACCTGCAGTTACCCAAAGTGGCTTCCAGCATCCAGACTGCTGGGGTTAGACATGCACCACATCCAGCCAACTCCAGCAGCTCCATTTGCAGCCAGCCATCTTTCTAAAATACAAACTAGATCCCATTTAATCTGTTCCAAAATCTGCAATCTATCCCCTCCCTCAGCATGATTTCATATTTAAATTGCTGGGTATCGCCTGATGGTGGTGGCGCACACCTTTAATCCCAGCACTCTGGAGGCAGAGGTAGGCAGATCTCTGTTTTCAAGGCCAGCCTGGTCTACAGTGCCAGTATTCAGTTTTCTGGACTTGCTCGATCGAGACTGGGGAAGCTTGGGATTCCAGGCACATTTTGTTTTGACCGCCATAGATGTCATTGTGAATGCATTTATGTTACATTATTTGTCTTCTGGATATTAAGCCATTTGTACACAGGTTAGTTTGTCTTCTATTTACCTGAGAATCCAGTTTTCCAATGGATATTCTTGCTTTGCACAGCCAGCTACAGATAAGCAACAGGATGTACTGAGTGTATGCTTGTGGCTTGAGAGCCTAGATGGAGCCTGCATCCAGGAGAGATCTGGGGCTTTCCGGGCTCCAAGCTGACAGCTCTGGCTCCAGGTGGGATGGGCAAAGGGTACCTGGCTTCCCTCCTGCCCTTCAGGCCCTTCCTCTTCTGACTTTGCATGGAACACAGGTCAACAGCTGATAGCCTGAAAGTCACATTTGGCTTCCCTGTTTTGTTAGGCCAATAGTGACTTAATTGAAAATAAAGTTTTTTAATGTTTGAGTTGGACTCCAAATAAAAATTACGATTTCTGATTTCTTTAGAAGTTGGAACATAGTCTGTGAGATGGTTCTGTGGGTAAAGGTACTTGCCACAGGAGCTTGGCGACTCGACGTCTGTCCCCAGAACCCACACAAAGGTGGAGAGAACGAACTTCAAGGTCCCTTGACCTCCGAGTGCCATGGGACAGGCGTCCCACCCCAACCACATATCCTAATAACACTTTTTTCTTTAACTGGGGGATATGGCAATGACCTGGAACTAAGTTCCTACAAAGAGATGGGGCTTCTGTGCCCGGCCACATCAACATCTGGGTTTATGAACCTGTTGGACGAGGGCAGTGTGTCTAAGATTTCCTTGCATGTAAAACCAGAGCTATGGTGCTTTCTGGGGAGATGAATGAGAATACTAAGTATTCAGGACACACCCTCAGCAGGTAGCGGTGAGCATATTAAGTCTGAAGAGCACAGAGTAGGTGCAGGGCAGACCAGAAAGGCGGCTTCTCATCACCAATGAACATTTATTGAGTGTCCACATGTGCACAGCTTTGAACTTGGCGATCACAGAACGCACTGGGGGGAGGGGGAAAGCAAGGGGTTGGGTGTATGCGGGTCTCCAAGGGTTCAGAAAGGTAGTTCCTGCTGGAGCCGCCAGTCGCGTCTCCCTGCAGAGAGGAGTCTAAGCAGGGATTAGGGTAGAGGAGCTGAAGCCAGGCACCACGGTGGCAGTGGAGTGCAATCACTGGGAAAACATGCGGATTCTAGGGCAGTGTAGCCTCCTGTTCCCGGCTCCAGCCAGGCCAGATGGCACCAGGGGCACAAGGATCTGATGCTCAGGTGTCCAAGCAGGGATAAGGACAAGCAAAATAAATAACCCCCAACCCCCATCTTCACCCTGCTGCAACATGACACAAAAGCTCAAGAGACCCGGGACCAAGGGCTCTTGGGTCCCCTCAAGGAAGCACAGGTGGAAGGAAGTTCCCACCCCCCACTGGTCAGCCTGCTCCAAATTGCCCTGGAAGGGCAGGGGCAACTCGGACCCTGGGTCACTAAAGTTGAAAGGAAGAACTGAGATGTTAATGGCCTGAGTCTGCTCTCTGTCCAAGAGGACCAAAGGCAAGAACCAAATGGCCACTTTAAAGGGCGCGGACCTTGGGGAGCCAGAAGGGGCACCATAGCCTTGGGGAGGCCACGCCCTGGCCGGCAGGGCACACAGGCTGAGGCAGTCAGCGCCTGCCAGCCCGCTCCTACCCTGGGACCTCCCTCCTGTCAGGGAGCCAGACATTGGGTATAATGACACTTAGTTGCCCTCTTTCTGGGGGCTGCTCCAACCTTCCCCGGCCTGGCGGGGCCAACCTCTGTTCCAAGCCAATCCCTGCCCCAAGGGGGCTGGGGGCAGGATGCAGTTCCTTATACTTGAGAGGTGGGCATCATGCCCTAGCCCTCAGAAAAGCCAGAAAGCTGGGGTGTTTGTAGGGGAAGTCTGAAGAAGGGGTCCAGTTTGGGGGCTTCAGGGAAGATGCCTCCTCCCTCCTTCCCTCACTGCCCGCCCCTGGGTCTATCCCTACTGGATGCCTCTCAGGGCTCTGACAGGCACTGCTCCAAGGCAGCCATGCGGTAATGGCTGGCTGTTTCTTCACCTGCTTGCAGCCTCATGGCCTCCCGGCACAGCCGGTTGGCCCGCGCCAATTCTACCAGCACACCCTGGTAGGCAGCCACCATCTCAGGCTTGACGGAGTTGGGGCTGACACTACCTAGCAGTTGTAACAATTCCTGTGGCCAGCGGGAGCGCAGGGCGGCAGGGGCCAGCCAGGGCAGCAGTGGCACGCAACCCGTGAACGCCTGCATGCCCAGGAACCAGAGCTCTTGCAAGTCAGCCCAGATGCCCTCATAGTCAGGGGACAGGGCCAGCACCGCCTGGTCAGAGCCAGGGCTGGCCCGTGCCACATGGGACTGTGACAGGAAGAGGATGGCAGCTGCGAAGAAACCTCGGGAGGCTGGGGTTCCCTGGAGAGCTGAAAGAATGGAGAGAGCAGTGGCATGAACCAGACAGGAACTGGACCAGTGCCTCCCACTCCCTCCCATGTGGACATGCTCAGAGAACAGAAGCATCACCTGGATTCACACTGCTCAGGTTCAAAGCCTACCTTTGACAGTTACAGTGTGACACTGGGTGTTTAAATTTTTCTGGGCCTTCTTTTTAAGATAGGGCCAGTAGCATGCTAATCTTGGCAATCGGTTGTGAGAATTAAATAATGTAGGTACACTCATCATCAAGACTTCTAAAGGCACAAGAGGGAGGAGTAAGCCTCATGTCAGACGTAAGAAAGAATCTTTCTTGGGGTTTTCACAGCAGGGACCCAAGCAGCTGGTGGCCCAGAGCCCTTCACCAGGCTGAGAATGAACTAATTTGACATCTGGCCAGAAGAGGGCGCCAAAGGGGATGGTGTGCAGTGACCCAGCTCTGGCCCACCTGCCATTCAGGGGTTCAAGAGCCCCCTCTTCAGATCTCCAGGAAGATGTTCAACTAATGTAGTACCATTTGTGGGTAAGCCAGCATTGGATCCATAGTATGGTGACTTTCCTTAGGGGCTAAATGCAAGGGGTTCCTAGTTCAGAGCTATGTTCCCCCTTCCATGGCAGGGTACCCTGCTGGGATCCCCACACAGAAAACAGGCAGCTGAGGGTATGGGCACATTACACCCTGTTCCCAGGCATCTGGTCTGTTCCTCCAACCTGACAGATGGGGCACAGGGAACAGGCAGGGACAGAGGGACCCAAGCAGACACCCACGGTCAAAGTGGGAGATACTGAGGGCTGTCGGGGACGCCCTTCCCCCTGCACACACAGCCAGAGGTCGGTAGGGCAGGGAGAAGCTGTGCAGAGGGTAGTGGCGATGCGTACCACTGAGTGGGGTGGGGTGCTAAGTGGTAAAAATCTCAACGCAGCAAACTGGGTCTGTGACTCAGGGCCCGGGTGGGGGCAGCTCCACCTTGAAGACACGGGATTCAGAGTTCCCAGGCTGCCAGGGATTCCAGGTGCCTATGCTTGTGCCTCTGAACAGGTTTAGACCAAACACCCACCAGGCCTTGCCTTAAAAGTCTTTAAAAGGAAGAGACTATTATCATTTTGGGAAGGACGGGGTGGAGGATGGGGAGATACTGTAGAAACTGCCTCTCAATGGGAAAATTCTGCTAAACTGTGTTCTGAAAGTAAGGGCTTAGGTTCTGAACACAGTGAATCCACTCACATGTTCTGTCACCAAGGCTTACCTGGAGAGGTGCTAAGAAGCCGGGCCATCAGGAGGCCCAAGGTGGCCACATTGGCAGCTAGAAGCAGTCTCCCTTGTTGCTGCACTAGCGAGGGCAGTGACGTCATCAGGGTGTTCATAAGAGATGTGAAGCAGGCATCGCGCCTGGGGAGAAAAGGAGTGGAGAGAGGGGCAGGCAGAGGGTTAGCAGACCCTGTCCAGCCCTTTGGAAACCCTGGCACCTGAGGTCTCTAGCGTCACTGGGCCAGAGCTTGCCAGGCCTTCATGCAGCAGAGTGAAGTGTTAACTTTTCGACTTGCAATCCTGCCATCTGGGTTGGTCAGATGCCAGCTAGCTGTGCTGAGTGACGGCTGGAGCAGACAGGCATGCCCTGAGAGAGCTGGGGTTCTGGATCCTCGGCTTTGTCTATTCTGAAACCCACTTATACTAACAGAGAGAAACCTACAGATGTAGGGAAGCTAAGTAGACAGCTGAGAACGGGGTGACTAGGCTTCCCCTTTGGCTTCCTTGGCTCTCCTCCCAGTCTCTCCCGAGCCCCTCACTTGATCAGGCCAGGCGCGGTGACCACCAGGTTGAGGAAGATGTGACAACAGGTCTGCAGGCCAATCTCCACACTGTCTGGCAGCACCGAGGTATCGTGGCCAGGGGACGTGAGTTCCCACTGCTGCAGGAAGTACTTGCACAGAAGCGAGGGGGCCCCTTCCTTGATCAGGATCTCCCGGGGCCCATCTTCAACAGTCAGGTGGCACCAGCCGGGCAGGAGGAGCCTGAGCACGGGGAGACAAATGAAGGTGAGATTGGGAGAGATAAGGGCGCCCTGACTAAAGGAGCCTTGAAGCTAGGGGAAGAGGACACACTTTCAGAGAAAGCTCAGATGGCAGTCACGCAGGTCGGAGCTCACAGGGCTCTGCCACAGGGCACAATTATGGCCCATGTGCTTCCCAGCCTCTGGAGCTCATTCCCACCATACTCCTGACATTAAAGGTGAGAGCCACCAAATGTGGCCATTTTTATTTTAAAAGGGTGGCAAAGATTTCTGTCAGATTTGTTATGTGGACCAAATGAAACTGTTCTTGAGAGGCATACAGCAAAACACCTGGCTTTGTAGCAGGTGCTCAGAAAACCTAAGTTCTGTTTCTAACAAAACTCTGGAGATCATCTGGGTGGGTGGTGGTGGTGGTGCACGCCTTTAATCCCAGCACTTGGGAGGCAGAGGCAGGCAAATTTCTGAGGTCAAAGTCATCCTGATCTACAGAGTGAGTTCCAGGACAGCCAGGGCTACATGATGAAACCCTGATTTTGCTTTTTTGTTTGTTCTGTTTTTTTGTTTTTTTTTTTTTAAAAAAGAAATCTGGGGATGGCAAGTGGCACATAATAGCTCAGTAGTTCTGTGAGAAGAAGCCCAGAAACGGAAGAGTTAGAATTAAGAAACAATCCCAAGGGAATGCTCACGACCTGTCAGGGAGCCCAGTTTAGGGGAAACAGGGTGTCCCTATGTGATCCTTGTCTCTTTCTTTGCTTTCATTTATTTATCTATTTATTTTTTCCTCTTTTTTGGAACAGGGTTTTGCTCAGGGACTAGTACTTTCTACGGAGCCCAACTAGGCCTTGAAATCTCAGCTATTCCTGCCTCAGCCTCCTAGGTGCTGGGATTACAGGCATGTGCCACCATGCCTGAAATACTTTTCTTTGGAATGGTCTGACTGGACAACCCACAACTACAGACTCACCGGAGAGCATCCCCTGGCCAGGAGGGCCCTGGGGTAGTGGGGGAGATGGCCAAGTTAGCCACCTGCTGCGAAATGTCATTGGCCTCCTCAGCCTCCTCGTAGAGGGTCTTGGCATAGCGGACAAGGAAGGGCAGCAGTTGGCACACCTCCTTACGCAGGGATGAGGTCTCCTCAGCCAGCCAGGCACCCAGGATCCGTACGGAGGCAAACACGAAGGGCTCTTTCTGCTTCTCTGGCCCCACCTGTTGTCACAAGACCCGAGTGAAATGAAGCAGAAGTACAAATTCCCCTCTACCTCCCCAGCTTGCCAAGGACACTAGAGGGGAATCCTGGCCTGCAAGCCTATCAAAGATGGGCACCAAGATGGCTCAGTGGGTAAAGGTACTTTACAACCTCAGTGTGAGTCCCAGCAATCACACGGTAAAAGGAGAGAACTGACTTGTCTTCCAGCCTCCACGTGTGTGCTGTGGCATGTACGCACTGCCCCTTCACCCCATCTAAGAAATAGATAAATAAATGGAACTTAAAAAAAAAAAAAAGCTGGGTGGTGGCGGTGTACACTTTTAATCCCAGCACTCGGGAAGCAGAGGCAAATGGATCTCTATGAGTTCGAGGTCAGCCTGCTCTACAGAATGAGTTCCAGAACGGCCAGGGCTATACAGAAAAAACAAAACCAAAAACAAAGCAACGAACAAAAAATTCTGAACAAAACAAACCTCCCTGCCCACTCCCAAGAAGGGCACCAAGCCTACTTCTACCTGAAACCCAGCACACGGGAGGGGCTCACCCCACAGGGTCTAGTCACCTAGCAGGACCCCAGTGTAGACAACTGAGTCAAGTTGGTCTCAGACAACATGCCTGATGCTGAGACTCAGGTCACACACCCCTAATGCTCTACCTCTATGGTAACAAGGGGACCAGGGGAAACTCAGGAGTCCACAGCTAAATGGTAGTCCTTTAGAGAGGCTCTAAATTGAGGGGTTGGGGAAGAGACTTGCATTAAGTAGTAAGGAGTCACCCTTATTTGGGTTAAACCAGAAGAGGAGACCAACCAGAGCGTAGCATAAGTTACTACGTAGAAGGCTGGTGAGTCCAGAGGCTGAAGCAGGCCACTGAAGAGACCAGTCACGTCTCAATCCTAACGGAGCAGAAGAGGTGGCCTCTCAAATACAGAGAGTGGACAGGATGGTGGGGAAAAGAAAGAGATTTAGCCGAAACTCTACAGAGGCGGGAACCATGCCGTTCCCTGCCCCCCACCTTTCTCCTGCATTCTACAAGTTTACATGTAAGACACATAAATATGTAAGCATGCTTGTATGTAAGACAATGGTGTAACGTGAGCAGAAGAGACTGCTTCAATTTTGGGTGTGATGTGTAGAGTGTGTGAACCGGGGAGTATATGTGAGTGGGAGGTTACTGTGTTGTGTGTGTGTGTGTGTGTGCTGTGATCAGAGTGCACATATGGTGTGTGGTATGGTGCTTGTGTGGAGGCCCACGGCAGGGAGGGAGAGAGAAGGAGGCTCGGCCACACACTACTCCTAGAGTGCCTGCTGCAGAATCAGCCAGCGTGGACATGAAGGCATGCCATCTCCCCATTACACTCCTGGCTCCTCTGTAGGCCCGTGCCCCTTACCTGCAACAGGTAGTGAATAACAGCTCCAATGGCCTCCTTCATAATGCTCACAAGCTGTACTTTCTGTGGCTCCTTCAGCAGGGACTGCTCACAGCGGGTACACTCCTGAATGCCCAACTCCATAAGGGCATAGCAGGCGGTTACCACATCTTCCTTCACCTCTGTGCCCGTCTCCTCCAGAGCCAGCCTCACTTCCACACATGCCAGGTTCACCAGGAGGGCCAGAAACTTGCTCCCAGAGCTGCCCACTGGGATCCAGTCGGAGCCGCAGGCATGAGCCAGGCGGGCTGCCAGCTTCAGTGCAGGGTTGCGCTGCCAGGAGCTCAACTTGCTTCCTAGGATGCGTGCCAGCCCGGCCTGCAGATCCCGGTGGCATTCAGGGGGCACAGTTGTTGGGGGTAGAAAAAGGGGCAGCAGCTGGCAGAGCTCAAACTTGCTGGCATCCTCAGCTCTTTGGAAATCCTCACTGAGGCCTCGCAACACAGCCAGCAGGTCGGGCTCCGCCTCCTTCCAGCACTGTGTCTCTGCAGCAGCCAGCAGCCCCACCAGGAGTGCCAGGGCCTGGTCAAAGCCATAGCCATGACCCAGGTATGCCTGGCACAGGGCAGATACTGTGCCACCAGCAATAAGGTGCCGGGGCCCTCGGGGTGTGCCTGCAACAGCTGTCAGGCACTGGTAGGTGTCATCAATCATGGAACGGCGGGCAGCATCGTCAGGGTCCCCCCGGGCTGTAAGGAATGTGCTAAGGATGGGGATCTTGTTTAGGACCTGGGGATGGCTGGCTAGTTCAGGGTCGCTGCAGAAACAGGCCAGCAGGGCCACACCCAAGGCCCGGAGAACATGGTCAGGGCAGCCATCAGGTGCCTCCTTAGTCGTCAGGAGCCGATTAGGAAAGGTGAAGCCAACGGCATCAAAGATCCGCCGTCGAGTTTTGGCATCAATATCACCTGCTTTGACCGCCTTGGTCACCTATGGTGGGTGGGAGGTAACGCACCATCAGCAGGATGAAAAGACACATAGCAGACTGTCCTTTCCCTGTTCCCTGGGCAGTGAGGGCTAGCAGGAATGGGTTATGCAATGCGATCCATCCTGGGGTCATTTCATCCAGATCCTCCTTTCTTCTTGGAGACAGACAGGTGTGACCACTGGATCCCTGTCATCTATGATTATCTTATGGAAGGGAGGTCCAGTGCCCCTTAACCAGTCATTTGGGCAAATGGTCACCAGGTGTCAAGTCCATTAATCCATATGCCCACAACCTGGGATGCAAGGGGCTTCAGAACCCATGTTGAAAATCCTCGAGGGATGCAGGGTCCTTCCCTAACTACTTGTCTCCAGAGAAGTCTCTAATCCATTTCCAGCCACCTTCTCAACGGGAAATGGGTCCTGTGTCTCTCTGCTCTGCATGTCAAAACATTTCCCCTTACGTTTCACCTAAACACCTCCTCTGCTGCAGTGTGAGCCCTTGACTCCAGAGCCTTCTCCCTGTTGCCATGGCAAACAAGCAACTGCTGCACTCCCTCCTCCCTTCACCCCCCACACACCAACTCACCCCCCCCTAAGCACTGCAGCTCCTGCTCCACTGTCCCCAGCTTGGGTTCCTTTAACAGGCTAAGGCCCACACCACTCCTTTACTTTTAACACACCTATGGCCACTCTGGCCGTCTTCTAGAACCTGTCACCCGTTACTTCTAATCCTGCTACTCTTTCAGGTCCAAGAAAAGCCACCCCAGCCCTCAAGTACTCTGCACTAGTTACAACCTGCTGCTGTTACCCTATGAGTCAGCTCCCATCTGCTCTGGGACGCCCCAGAAAGCAAATCCAGGCAGCCTCCTCCATGGTCCCAGTGCCGCAGCCTTATTCACCTCCGCCCCCCCCCCTCCCAAGGGAGAAGTATACAAAGGTAGAGAGCTCTTGGGCCTTTTTGGTGCCTCCAGGTTGCTAACACCACTTAGATATCCCTGGAGGCTTGCTGACCCCATTCTTTGGGTGCCCTCCTGTCCAGCCCTCCCACCTCTCAATTATCAGTCAGGTCCTTACTAGCAGCAGGGCTGCAAACTGCTCGCTGTCATTCTTGGCCTCACGGAGAGCTCCCAGGTAGCGCTCCAGGGTGGGGTTTCGGCTTTCTGCCTGGTTCAGAGCTGGCTCACAATCCGAGGCCATGATGCCCGCCTTGCCCAACTGTGAACACAAGAGGGACTGAGCATCCCTCTGCAGAGGAGGGGCGGGGGCGGGGGTGGAAGTGGAGGATGTAGGGAGGGATTAGCACAGAGGGAGGGGAGGGTGGATTTGGAAGGGTGGCTTCCTCATGACTGACCTCCCTTGGGGGAGCCCCTTTAAGAGGTTGGACCTGCAAATTCTTTAGGATGAAGAAGGGACCCTGGTCCAAGGTCACCTCCACAAAAGTGAGAAATGAGGATCATGCACGCTGCTGCTCAGCTGGACAGCTCTCCCCACCAGTCTAGAAGTGGGAAGGAGCTGGCCCGACTGTTCAGCAGCTCCTGGCTCCAGATACCGGGTTTTGTCTCTCTCCAGGAGGCACATGGGGAGTGAGTGGTGAGGACAGACAGGGAGGGATGAAGACATACATGGGTGAAGTTCGATTATCCGGACTCACACTGACAAGGAAGAAAAGGACATTCTAGGGTTCCTTTCCCCTCCCTTCTTCAGAGAAAGTAGATTGGCTTCAACAGAAGTGAGAAGGCAAGCTCTCCAGAAAGGGCTTTGAAGACTCCCCTGAAGACCCACCCCTCCAGCCAGGACTCATAATCGCCCCCGCAGCCTCGCTGCCTTCTCTCTCTTCCCTCCCTCGGGCAGAGGCTGCAGAAGCAGGAGCTGGAGCTGCAGCAGCAGCAGCAACAGCAGCAGCATTAACCCTTTGCGCTCCCTGTACTCTCCCTGCCCATCCCGCTACCGGCACTGGCTGGAGAAGGAAGGAGGGGTCAGGTAGCTGTCAGGATAACACACTCCAAAAGCCGGATAATCGAAGCGGGGCTGCTGTGATGGAGAGATGAGAAGGGGAGAAGGGATCCTGGCGGTCACCACCTGTCCCGCCGCAGCCAGGTCACAACACGACATTGATGAAGTCGAACGACAGAGCAGCGATGAGATCACACTTCACGATGGCGCGGTGATGTCACGGAGAGATCACAGCGAAATCACGACATGAAGGGGGACAGCCCCCAAATATGATAGGGCAAAATTTTAAATTATAGATAGATAAATACTGAAAGGGGCTGTGACAAAATGGAGCCTCGACAGGGCACGAGGATGTCGCGATATGGCGCGATGGAGTCGCGATAGGGTCCCTGGGGAGCCTCGGCATCGATCAGCGCCGGCTCGGAGAGGCTCCGGCTGAGATGCAGGGGAGGGCTTGAAGGGGGCTGAGCTCACCAGGCTGCGGCCCCGAGCGGCGAAGTCTTTCTCCGGGCGCGATGCTCTGGGAGCCTGGGGCCGCTGCTCACGCCGCGTTGCCCACTCTTGGCTCCAGACGGCTACAGCTCCACCCCCACCCCCGCATCGCTCTCGACCAATCAGCGCTGTCCTCACTCCTCTCCCCCTGGCCAATGGCACGGCAGGGCGCTAAGCAGTAGGGGGCGCCTCCGGTGCGGCCATCTTGCTTGTGGGCACTGACCGAGACTGGGGCCTCGGTACTCGTGCAAAGGAAGCAAGGTGCAGCCCGTCTCGAGGCGAAAGGCTGAGGGCCCGGACGTCCTCGCTTTTGCGTAGTCCTCTCCTCAGCACTGCCCCTCCTCCCACCCCGGGCTCGCGGCTGGAATTGCGCTTCCGGAGGGTGGGGGCGGGAGGGCTGGATCAACATGAGGAGTGTGTTTCCGGGTCGAGCCCCGGGAGGTGGGAGGAGGCGGCGTTTCCGGCCGCGGTCGCTGTCCAGGGAGGCTGAGGCAAGAGGAAGCTGTCCGGGTGGGGAGCCAGCACTTTCTTCTTTCTCTTTCTCCTCCTCTGCGTGAGGGGAGAGAAGGTTTGGGGCCCCCGAGCCCATGGACCGGGAGGAGGCGGAGGCCGCCGAGAGCCGGCACCCCTCTATGTGGTCCTGAGCCCCGGTAGGTGGCCCGGGCGGCTGGCTGCCAGGCCGAGGACCATGAGCTCAGGGGAGGGGCAGAGGCGGGACGGGCGATGCCTAGGAGTAGGTACGCTGGCCCGGCGTTGGTACCCGGAGGGCGCTCCTGACCAGGGCAAGTCAGCTGCTTCTGGCCTTGCAGGTACCAGAGTCTCAAGCTGAACCCCCGTTTTGGGGCTCAGGCCTGGTCAGGCAGCTCCCTCCATTCCCTGACAGAGTGGCAGACCAGGCTCCAGGCGCTGCGGTCTTGACACCCTCGACCTCTGCAGCCTCGGCTCAGTTTGCTGTCTCTGATGTTTGATTATCTCCCCATCGAGATTAAAAGAAAAAAAAGTTGATACAGGATAAAGGGGGCGGGGTTGGGCACATTGGCGAAATCTGCCTCCGTGAGAATTTTGACAATTATGCCCCTCAGAGGGTCCTGCGGTGGCCGCAGGGAGCACAAAAGCGAAGTGAAGGAAATCAAAATAGAAAATCTCAGGCGAGTTTTCAGGAGTGCTTGGTCTGCTCTCACCTCCTGGTGGTTGTGGCCAACCGACAGTAGATGCTGTTGAAGCACAGCCGACTCTCTTAGTGCTTTCTTGTGATTAACAGACTGGAAACCAGGAACAAGTTGGAAAGACGACCTCCTGGAACAATCTGTTCATTTTTTCAGCTATTTGGAAAACAGTGTCTGCAAATATAAGCAAAGCTATTCATGGCAGTCTGTTCTGTAACTTTTTCAAATATGTAAGACCTTTTTTCCCCCCCCTTAAAGCTTTATTCTTGATTACTCACACCCGCTGAATAGACGTGCTCTGTCGTTACTCAAACATATCTTATCGCTGTGTACATAAAAGGAGTTCCACGTATGTAGCTGACAGACTGAACTATGATACATTCCCCAGCAACCTGAAGTATTAAGTAAACATTGCCCCCTGCTTTGTCAGAACAGCTGCTGCAACAGAGTGCTTTTATTTCGGGTGTGCTTGTAACGCCCTAAATGCCAGAACTACTGGGAGCTTTTCTAGCTTTTCATTTGTCAAGTATTGTGGGGGTGTGTGTTCTCGCTCTGGGTTGTCACGCTTTGATTTGATAACAAACACTTTGGATCTTAGTGGTGTTTTGTTATTCCTGACTCTGGTCAGCAAGTCTTTAACTGGACCCTAGCAGCGATTTGTGCCCATGAGCAATTGTAGGTTTCAGCCAAGTCAATGGCAGGGAGTGCAGATGAAATTAGCTCTGCCTTTCTCATGCACTTCTAACCAGTTTGCTAGTCCAACCGTGTTTATTACTCCTGTTCTCAAAGCCTATTCATTTCTTTTTTGCTTTTCCCACCCACCTGCCAGGATATTGATGACAGGTGTTGAGTCACCTTTAGTTTCAAATCCTTTTGTGGTAGGCAGAAATGTGTTGGGTAAGAGCCACACACTCACATGAACACACACATACTCACACTCCATCCTGGGAGGCTAGAGAAGTTCCTGGGTATACTTTCTTAGGCTACATTTCATAAACTTGAATGTGTTTGTGGCCACATACCTCTCTTCTGCTCCTTGTACAATTACAGAAAAACTAGGAATAGGAGTGGGTGGGAGAGAATGAGAAAGAAAGTCCTTCAGGTGCCTATGGTGCAGTGAAAGACATTGCCTCTATTTGAAGTGGTATGTTTGTGTCTCTTCGTTTCCTGGCATTGAAATCCATTCCAGGCAATTTTGGTGTTCCTGTATGCTGGCTGGAGGTGAGGGCTAGGGTTATCAACTTGTGTCATTTGCCAGGTGTGGATAATATTTAGAAAGATTTTTAATTTTTTTTTTGAGACAGGTGTAGCCTTGGCTGTCTTAGAACTCACTCTGTAGACCAGGCTGGCCTTGAACTTACAAAGATCCACCTGCCTCTGCCTTCTAAGCACTGGGATTACAGGCATGCACCACTACCACCAGCACAGATTTTTAATTTTTTTTTTTGAGACAGTGTCTCATTATCTAGGCTGACCTTGAAGTCCTGAACTTAAGCAATTCTTCCTTAGTCTTCCAAGCAGCTAGGACTTCAGGTATGAGATACCATGCTTAGCCAACAGATTTTTAATTGTTTTTTCAAAACCCTATCAACTCATATGTTGTCAAGATTTATCCAAGAGGGAAGAAACTTCTGGAAAAATCGGTGTCATTCTCCTCTCCCCTACCCTGTATGTCCTAGAGCCACTAGATTACAGAGTAGCCAGTACAGTGCGAAATTTAACATGCGGGGAGCAGTGTGCAAGGTTTGAAGACAGGAATTGCAAATGATCTGGAGGCAGCAGATGATGTAAAAGTGTAAGTTGGGTAGATTTGTAAGATAATCATGGTGGGGATGGAGGCAAACTGGACGGTAATTGCTGTGCCTGAAGAGACTCTTCTTGAAAACTATAGCAAGACTGGACCAGGTAATCATGATCAGTTAGAGGAAGTCCAACCTCTTTGTAGATAACAGAGTACTTTGGTCAGAGTCACAGAGCAGTTAGGAGTAGAAATGGAAAATCAAAGCTGCTTCCTCAGGTTGGTGTTCTCACCCATTCTGTCACAGATTTGCTGTTAGGTTAGACAATAGTGGAATGTAAGTGCTCCTCTTTAACAGCAGATTCATTTTGTATCTCTTGTTCTGTTGTTACACTGAAAATTACAGGCTTTGCCAAAGCTTGGGCTGAAAACTTACTGGCAGGGATGAACATTGAAAGACACACTTGAAATTTCTCTTTCTCCTGATCTGTCACATTTTCTAGCATTCTACATTTCCAGGAATCAATTATTAATTACTTGGCATGTAATTTTATCTCCTGTCTTTCTAGTGTATTGGTTCTGCCTCTCGGGAAGGCCATGGAGAAGAGGCTGGGAGTCAAGCCAAGTCCTGCTTCCTGGATTTTGCCAGGATATTGTTGGCAGACATCAGTGAAGCTGCTGAGAAGCCTGTACCTGCTCTGCACTTTCTTCTGCTTCAGCGCTCTGTGGTTGTCAACAGGTATCATTTTTGAGCTTTAAGATTTAACCCCTTCCGCCCTGCCCCCTCTCAAACGATCAGCATCCCAAATTCCTGGGTTCAGTTTAAAGACCTACCAGAAAGCAGGAAAGCAACCTGCTGACAGGAATGGTCATTATTTTGGTGGGTGTTTGCTTGTTGGGTTTGTTGGAATCATGATATGAATTGGATTTTTTTTTCTCATAAGGGAGAATTGGTATTCATTTGTCATTTTAAATTTTTTTATTTTTATCTTCACTGGTGTTTGACTTGCATGTCTTTGTAAGGGAGTTGGATTCACAGGAACTTGAGTTACAGATAGTTGTGAGCCGCCATGTGGGTGCTGGGAAATGAACTCTGGTCCTCTGGAAGACCAGCCAGTGCTCCTAACTGCTGAGCCATCTCTTCAGCCCTCATTTTGACATCTTATAAAGGTAGATTGACCAAAACAAAGCAAACAAACAAAACTTTTCAGAGTTGGGTAGATTGGGGTCCTAGAGCTGGACATTGTCATGTAATGACTGAGGCCTGGGGCTCATTACCTAATGGTTTCTTATTTTTAAAAAAAAAATGGATCTCACTTATGTAAACCAGGCTGGCCTTGACCCCATGATACTCTTACCTTACTCGACTTACCTTGTTGAAATATAAGATCTGCCTCGTATCTTGAACTGATAGAGAACATATAAAAGCACGTGAAGCTCTGTGAACGTATGTGTTCAGGGAATGATGCTTTGCTTCCTTTCCTAGAGGAACCCACATTTGGTTTTGGTTTTGAGACAGGGTACCACTGTGTAGCCCTGGCTAGCCTGGATCTGGATATGTAGACCAGGCTGGCTATAAACTCATAGAGATCCGCCTGCCTCTGTCTCCCAAGTTTAATATTAAAGGAATGAACCACCAGTGATGCCTGGTGACATCTCAATTTGGCAAGTTGTATTTTTTACTTTTATTTATTTATTTATTTATTTATTTATTTATTTATTTATTTATTTTAAATATTTTTATGGTTTATTTAACTTTATTTTGTGTGCATTGGTGTGAAGGTGTCAGATCCCCTGCAATTGGATCTTCAGACAGTTGTGAGCTGCCATGTGGGTGCTGGGAATTGAACCCGGGTCCTCTGGAAGAGCAGTCAGTGCTCTTAACCACTGAGCCATCTCTCCAGCCCCCTATTTATTTATTTTTTAGAGAGGCTATATGTACATGCCATAATGGTGTCTGTGTAAGGTTAGAGGACAGCTTTTGTGGAGCCTTCTCTCCTTCTACCTCTGTGTGGATTCTGAGGATCAGACTCAGATGGTCAGGCTTGCTAAGCTGAGCAGTCTCACTGGCTCTGCTTGTTGTTGTTCATAGAAGGGAACCATGTTGATAGACTTCACAGAATATACTTTCCTCCTCAAGATTACTTTACTTTAGAGCCTCTTGTCAAGAGTTAGTGTCAAGAAGGCTAAATGTCAAAAGCCAAATTTCAAAATACCCTTGCTTGTCTGGCAGTGGTGGCGGACGCCTTTAATCCCAGTACTTGGGAAACAGAGGCAGGCGGATCTCTGAGGTTGAGACCAGCCTGGTCTACAGAGCGAGTTTCAGTACAGCCTAAGCTACACAGAGAAACCCTGTCTCAAAAACCAAACCCAAACCAAACCAAACAACAGACCACTTTCTGTCTTCACCCTTTCAGTTTTTTTGTTGACATGGTTTCTTGCAAAGTATGGAGTGTGAGAAAACAGCAACTTGAGAAAGACTTTGAATATGCTTTTACTCTGGGCAGTGACCAGCCTTCTGCTGTAGGGACCGCTGTTATGGCTCACGACTATTTAGCTTGTGCTGAATGGCTATGAAGATTTCTGTTGTCGACATGATCTTGAGAATCAAGTAATTACTGTATTTAGCAATTTTAGTAGCACTGACTGTGGGTTTTGTTTTCTGGCTGTGGTAGCTGATGATTGCATGATTATAGTGGTAGAGACTGAGTTGACAGAAAGATGACCCAGATATTTTTTTATGGAAGATGATGCTTTGTTGACTAGTTCTTGGTGTTGTTCTGTGTAAGGTAATTTGAGTGAAGTAATTAATTTAGTAACATCACATCGGGAGACTCACTTCTTTGGAAGTGTACTAACCCTTGCCAGGCTTCTAGAAACATCACATACCTTCTTATTGAATTTTTATGAAAACCCTGAAATAGATAGTTTATGCTCATTATATTAATAAAGAAATTGAGAGGGGCTGGAGAGATGGCTCAGTGGTTAAGAGCACTGACTGCTCTTCCAGAGGACCTGAGTTCAATTCTCAGCACCCACATGGCAGCTCACAACTGTCTTGAAGATCCAGTTGCCAGATCTGACACTTTCACACCAATGCACTTAAAATAAAGTTAAATAAACCATTAAAAAAAAAAAAGAAAGAAATTGAGACCCAGAGAGAGAGAGAAGGGCAAAATGACTTACTAGAGTCACATAGCAAGAAGTCACACAGCAGAGCAAGATCCTAACCCAGCTTGTGTGCTGATGTTTGTTTTCCTTTTCTCTTCTGCCCATATGCCTTCTGCCTCAGGTGGTTCTTGGAAGACCAAGTTGTAGTAGTAGTAGTTGTTGTTGTTTTTCCCAGAACCATGACAAGAAGCTGATAGAGTCAGAGCACAAGGGGAGGACAATGTGATTCTGAGACTTTCTGTGCTTTTTACTTACACTTGGTTCAGAATAGAGTTGTGGGGGAATTTCAGATTTAGATAAGAAATTATTTTTAACTTAGCCTGATGAAGAGTAAAGTGAAAATATCTAGGGGCTTGGGATCTGGGCAGGTGGTAGAACACTTGAAAGATGCTAGGTTCAACTCCACACTGCAAAACAAAGAAATAAATAGTACAGTTAAGAAAGATTAGCTGCCCTCAAATAGTGCTAGAAAATTTGAATAGAAAACATTTGGCATAAATATCAGGATATCTAAAAAGTTCATGGCCCTTAATTCCCCTTTCAAGAGTTTTAGGGTTGGAGAGATGGCTCAGTGGTTAAGAGCACTGACTGCACTTCCAAGGACCCAGAGTTTTCTTGAACCTGTGTGGTGGTTCACACCTACCTGTAATTCCAGTTCTAGGGCATCTGATGTCCTCTTCTGAACTCTGTGGGTCCCAGGCGTAAAAGTGGTACACATACATGCAGACAAAACACTTACACACATAAAATTTTAAAAAAAGAATTGTTTCTTTTGTTGGGGAGTTAAGGGGAACTGGAGAGATGGCTTAGTGGTTAAGAGTATTTGTTGTGCATGGGGCATGGTGGTACATGCCTTTAATCCTAGCACTCAGGAAGCAGAAGCAGGTGGACCTCTGTGAGTTTGAGGCCAGCCTGATCTACAAAGTGAGTTCCAGGACAGCTAGGGCTGTTACACAGAGAAAGCCTGTTTGGAAAAAACAAACAACAACAACAAAGTTTGTGTTGCTCTTCCAGAGGATCTGAGTTTGGTTCCCAGCACTTATGTCAGGTGGTTAATAACTTCTGGTGTCTGAGGACACCTGCATGTATGTATGCATACTGACACACAATCACACATACTTAAATAAAACTGAGTTGAGTTTGTCTCAGATATATGGTGAGACCTTTGCTTTAGTGTGTGTATCAAAAACTAGGCATGGTGATGCATGACTATAGTGCAATCCTTTTGTTTGTTTTCTGTGTGTGTGTGTGTGTATGTGTGTGTGTTTTGAGACAGGGTCTCTCTATGTAACTTTGGCTGTCTTGTAACCCACTATGCAGATCAGGCTGGCCTGGAACTCACAGAGATTAACCTGCCTCTGCCTCCCAAGTACTAAAATTAAAGGCGTGCGCCACCATGCCTTTATGTCTGTGTGTGAAGGTATCAGCTGTGTGAAGGTATCAGATCCCCTGGAACTGGAGTTATAGACAGCTATGAGCTGCCATGTGGGTGCTGGGAATTGAACCCAGGTCCTCTGGAAGAACAGCCAGTGCTCCTAACCACTGAGCTAGCCCTCTTTTAATGTAATCTTAAAAAAATTCTGTGAGTTCCAGGCCATACTGGCCACAGAATAAAGCCTTGTCTCAAAAAACAAATGACTGGGCTGGAGAGACAGACATTTGCTGCAAAGCCTGACAGCACTGGACCTCCATGTGGTGTCCTTTAACCTTCGCACACACACTGTGACACATGTGCATCCAACATAGACCCACACAAAATAAATATAGAAAATATAAACAGTTTATCATAAGTATATCTTTAGATAGTTGTTGTGAATAAGAGCATTCACAAATACTTGTTTATTCTGTACTATGAAACATTGCATTTGCCTACCCAATAGCACAGCAGTAATGTTTTTGCATATTTATGTGATGGATGTTGTCATAGTTACTTTCAGTGGTCAGTTTGACACAAAACTAGAATCACCTAGGAAGATTGGCCTTTGGCCAGTCAGTGAGGGATTTTCTTACTTGCTAGTTGATGTAGGAGGGTCCTGTCCACTATAAGGGTTGCCATCCCTAGGCAGGTAGGCCTGGGTTGTATAAGAAAGGTAGCTGACGGTACTCAACTTCATATAGAAAAGCAAAAAACCTACGATAGCCAAAACAATCCTGTACAATAAAAGAACTTCTGGAGGCATCACAATCCCTGACTTCAAACTATACTACAGAACTACAGTACAGACATAAGAACAGACAGGAGGACCAATGGAACCGAACAGAAGACCTGGATATCAATCCACACATCTTCGAACACCTGATATTTGATAAAGAAGCAAAAAATATCAAATGGAAAAAAGAAAGCATATTTAACAAGTGGCACTGGCATAACATAAATCTTCTACATTTCATTCAACATGTAGAAGAATGAAAATAGACCCATATCTATCACCATGCACAAAACTCAAGTCCAAATGGATCAAAGACCTCAACATAAAACCAGCCACACTGAACCTTATAGAAGAGAAAGTGGGAAGTACACTTGAACATATTGGCACAGGGAACCACTTCCTAAATAGAACACCAGCAGCACAGACACTGAGAGAAACAATTAATAAATGGGACCTCCTGAAACGGAAAAGCTTCTGTAAAGCAAAGGACATGGTCAACAAGACAAATGAAAGCCTACAGAATGAGAAAAGATCTTCACTA
>PVIU01010311.1:37926-70979 GCA_004026605.1 Ondatra zibethicus | reverse complement strand
GTCAGTGTGGCGATTTCTCAGAAAATTAGGAAACAACCTTCCTCAAGACCCAGTAATACCACTTTTGGATATATACCCAAAAGATGCTCAATCGTGCCACAAGGACATGTGCTCAACTATGTTCATAGCAGCTTTATTTGTCATAGCCAGAAACTGGAAACAACCTAAATGCCCCTCAATCGAAGAATGGATAAAAAAAATGTGGTACATTTACACAATGGAGTACTACACAGCAGAAAAAATAACGACAGCCTGAATTTTGCAGGAAAATGGATGGAACTAGAAAGCATTATTTTGAGTGAGGTAACCCAGACACAGAAAGACAATTATCACATGTACTCACTCATAGGTGGTTTTTAAACATAAAGCAAAGAAAACCATCTTACAAACCACAATCCCAGAGAACGTAGACAACAATGCGGACACTAAGAGAGACCTACATAGATCTAATCTACGTGGGAAATAGAAAATATAAAAAGACAGGATCTCCTGAATAAATTGGGAGCATGGGGGCCTTGGGGGAGGGTTGAGGGAGGGAGGGGAGTGGCAGGGAGGGGAGCAGAGAAAAATGTAGAGCTCAGTAAATATCATGGGGGGGGAAGTACAGCTCCAAACTTAAAACTCCATTTCCTACACATTGTCCTTTTTTGTTGTTTGTCTCTGTTTTTTGAGACAGGGTTTTTTTTTGTTTGTTTGTTTTTTGTTTTTTTTGTTTTTTTTTTGTGTGTGTGTGTGTAGCCCTCACTGTCTTAGAACTAGCTGGCCTCTAACTCACAGAGATCTACCTGTGCCTGCCTGCATCTGCCTCTGTCTGGGATTAAAGACACGTGTTATCAACGCCCAGCCCACACATTGTCCTTTTATTAATGTAACAACCCTTAATGTAGTCCTTTTATCTCTTCGGCCTCAACGGTACCCACAGCATGGCCCTTCATTCGCAGGCTCTTGGGTGACAACTTGGGCTGGACGGGATGTGGATATTGGGCCTGGATCTCCTGGTCACTAAACCTGTCGGTCAGTGATAAGCCACTCCACTAGTATTCAAGGAAACCTCTATGGGTAACTAAAACATTACAAGGGAAAAACTGAATCCTAGGCAGAGGCTCTTTTAGTCAGTGGCTAAATATTCTGCTTTCCGTTCTAAGGGTTTGGCATGGAACATAATGTTTTTAAAAGCTGGTAGAAAAGTTATTTTAGTATACAGGTTTTATTGGGAAAACTGTGTTCTCTTCTGAAGTGTCCTTCAAAGATGAAATGCATAACTAATTAACCATTTTTCCTCTCAGTGTCCAATTGTTCTTGTGTTTCCCCTCCAGGCTACTAGTCAGTGCATCCCAAGATGGAAAATTAATTATTTGGGATAGCTATACCACAAATAAGGTAGAATTTCTTCATCTTTCTCTTAAATGATCTTGTATTTGTTTACTGCCTGGAAGTTCCTCCTTATTCAGAGCCCCTCCTTCTGAGATGAATTTATTCTAGATCCAGACCAGCTATTAGGACACACTTTCTTTTAGTGTTGAGCTCTTTTTATTTCTAGGGACACACTATAAGAACAATGTCAGTGTCAGTTTGAGTTTTTATCCCTCTTCCTCCCTCTCTCTCTCCCTCTCTCCCTTCCTCTCTGTTCCCCCCACCCCTCTTTCTCTCTTTGACAGGCTCCTATTTAGCCCAGGCTAGTCTTGAAATCTATGTAGCTGAGGCTGGCCTTGAGATCTTAGTTGTCCTGCCTCTGCCTCCTCAGTGCTGAGTTTACAGCCATGCAGCACCACACCTAGCTTGTGAAGACTGTCATTGTTATATAGACACGGACTTTTACAATTTCCAGTTCCTAGGATGAAATAACACTGACATTTTTGTTTGTGGTAGATTATGGGTGATGGTTGCTGGAGAGCTTTTCCTTGGCTTTACTCCAGAGACAACTTTGTTTTTTGGATGACTTAGAAGATAGATACATTGAATTTGTTGAAATCTAGTAGTAAAAATCTGGATTTTCTTACTGTACCCAGCATAAGGAATCCTTGATTTCAAGTTGCTGAGTAGCAGTGAAAACATGGAGGGGGGCATATTTTATAAGTCACGCACTTTTGTGCATTGGATGCATTAGCAGTAATGGGCTATGCAGTAGGAAGCGGTATTTGGTGAGATGAAGAGTCCTAAGGCCTCTCCCCCTGGAGTGCTGACGCCAAGACGCAGGCCCTTGCCCATGCACTCACTGCAGGTTCTATGTCCATGAGCTGCACACTCAGCCTGGTTGAGACTTTAAAGGTGACTAATTTGTAAGCTAACAGCTTTTGTATCCTAATTGGTATGAAGCTAGTCTCGCTCAAACCTATTTTCCTAAACCAGAAAAACAGATATGCTTTTATGACATTATTTTAGGTCGAGAAGAAGCGTGGTAGTATCTGTCCCAGGATGTGTGGACACCCTGTATGGGGTTAGTCTTGGTAGATCAGACACCTTCAGCTGTTCCACCTGACCTGCTTATAAGTCTCCTTGAGATCCTGGAACGGACGCCTGTTACTACAAGGGCACTCATGCAGGCCCCTTGGAAAAGCCATTCGAATTGGCTCAGTATAGGAGATTTCCTCTTTTGAGCGTAATTGTGCCAATGATTTTGCTAAAATCTTTATTCATATTTTACATCTTAGTCAATAGGCAGAGGCAAGCAGATCTCTTTGAGTCCAGTCTGGTCTACATAAGTAACTCCAGGCCAACAGGGCTATCTATGAAGATAGTTTCTCAAAAAGTAAAAACAAAATACGTATAGCTTTGCTTTTATTTAAAACATTGGGAAGGGCTCTGGGGCCGGAGAGGCGGCTCACTTGGTTAAAAGCTCGTGCTGCTCCCTTCGGAGGCCCCCAGTCTGGCTCCTGGAGCTTACATCCAGGGCTCACAGCTTCCTGGAGTGCCAGCTCTAGGCATCCGGTGCCTGTGGTTCTGAGGGCACCGCCCATGATCACACAGACACATGATTAAAAATAAAACCATCCCTAAAATGAACACTTCGAATCCAGGTGACCTGCTAACACAGAAAGGGGCATCCATCCGATGTGCCTGTGGTGTTTCCAGGTCATGTGGCCTCCTTTCCCAAGCTCCTGCCTGTTCTTTGCTATGCCTGGTTTCCAGCAAAGCTTGCCTCATGCTAAGCAGGTTTAGGAGTGCACTGAACACCCTTGTAATCTTTCCCCATAACGGTCCCCATGCCTCTGTGCATTGTTTGTGTGGTAGATGCACGCCATTCCTCTGAGGTCTTCCTGGGTGATGACCTGCGCCTATGCCCCATCTGGGAACTACGTTGCCTGTGGAGGCTTGGACAACATCTGCTCCATATACAACCTAAAGACTCGTGAGGGGAACGTGCGGGTGAGCAGAGAACTGCCCGGGCACACAGGTGAGCCATTTACCCCCGCTCGGTCCCCCGTCTCCTCCTTCCTGACGGCTGAGCAAGGATACATGGCAGATTGTGTTCAGAGGAAAAGGGAAGCAGTAATTACTGTGGTTTGAAAAGTAATAGCTCCCAGAGAGCACGTGATGGTGGTCATTGTTACTTCATTTTGGTGCTGGGGCTGCCTCTAGGGCCTTGAGCTCACTGAGCATGCACCCTGCCTGGAGGTGGACTCCTACCCCTGTGTTTTCTTCTTTCAGATATAACTGTATTGCTTTGTAAACATGATAAATTTTCCTACCCCCCAAAAAATCCAGATAATCATAAAAAATACAAAAGAAAGCAAATCCAGCCTTCTGCACTTTTCTGCTGCCCTGGAACAAGGTTCGGGACTGTATTGTTTGTGCCACTGGAATTATTGTCACCAGTAGCACTGTCTTCGTGCAGCAGTGCTTAGTCCCCAGGCCCTGGTATTCAGGAGGTCCCTGCCATTGGCATCCCTCCCGTCTGTGGTTTGGGTGCTGCCAGCTGACCACTTTTCTACAGGTCTCACAATAGTGTTTCCCTGCTGTTTGGGGACTCTGGAATGCTCATGGACAGGAATCATGCAGATGTTGCATTTCCCATAATGCTTTCACAGTATTTTTAGGGTCGTCCCCAGTGCTGGGCCCATTCTGCCATAGGTTATAGGCTACAGGAGCACACTCTCTCGGGTGTGTCCAACCTGCAGCCTACAGACTACATGGAGCCCAGGGTAGCTAGGAATGCAGCCCAACACACTTGTCATAAATATACTGAAAATAAAAAAACTCATTGCAATTTTTAAAAATCCAACTGATTGGTTCTTAAGCATGAATTTTGTAGATGACAGTGTTGTGGTCACAGTGTCAAGGTTAAACACACTGTGCTGTGGCTAACAGGCTACCGTGCTTGATGTGGTCACTTTGAGTGCTCCTGTGTGATACATGAGTGCCTCAGAAGACAGCGAGGAACTGGAATAATTAAAGCAGAGCCACATGGCCCACTGACAAGGCCCTGTTGCCCGAGTATAGGTTTTTATCCCGTTCCTGTGTCACTGGATTGATGGCCTGACATTTGCTGCTCTGTGCTGCAGGCTACTTGTCCTGCTGTCGATTCCTAGACGATGGACAGATCATCACCAGCTCTGGAGACACAACTTGGTGAGTTCCTTCCCAAAGAAGCCTGTCTTCGTGGGCACAGACACTGGGGCGGGATGCGGTCATTTTGTGTCTGCCCTTGTGTTTCCTCACAGTGCTTTGTGGGACATTGAGACTGGGCAGCAGACTACAACCTTCGCAGGACACTCGGGTGATGTGATGAGTCTCTCATTGAGTCCTGACCTGAAGACCTTTGTTTCTGGTGCTTGTGACGCGTCTTCAAAACTGTGGGATGTCCGAGACGGCATGTGTAGACAGTCTTTCACAGGACACATCTCGGACATCAACGCTGTCAGCGTAAGTGAAGCACATTTGGCTTTTTGTTCTGTTTGTTTGTTTTGGGGACAGAGTTGTGTAGCCCAGAGGGCCTCTACTTTGCTATGAGGCTGATGAACCCTCCCACTCCTGATCCTCCTGATCCTGCTGCCTCCACCTCTCAAAACTGCACTGTGTCTAAAGTGCTGAACATGATGCCATTATAACAAACAGATTGCTTTCATGGATTCTTACAATCAGTGTGCTCTTACAACACCAAATCCTCAGTAGGTCTTGATTTTTAACATTTTAATCCATAAATCTGAGTGCTTATTATTTTTAGACAAGATACAAGCTTTATTTCCAAAATAAGTACGGACAGGTTGTTAGTGAGCAGCCTCAGAGATTCAGTGTGTTTCAATGAGAAGCCATCTGGTATCGAGGGGACCTACACAGGGCTCAGTATTCAGGAAGGGGGTGCTGTTCTCTGTAGAGAGATAGCCAAATCAGGGAGGTGCCAGTTCTGCCATGTGCCAGCTTTGAAACCGACCAAGCTGCATAGTGTCAGTGAGCCTCACACTTCAGCCTTCCTAACAGGTTTTATCAGAAAACAGTGTGGAGACTAAATGGATTGTGTATTAGAAGCCCAGAAACTGGTGTGTGTGTGTGTGTGTGTGTGTGTGTGTGTGTGTGTGTGTGTGTGTGGCTATGTGCATGTGTGCACATGCTATGGAGGCCAGCAGTGGACATGATACCTCCTTGTTTGTATTTCCCCCTTCTTTCATGATACAGGGTCTCGCTAGCCCTGGCTGGCTTGAAACTTACTGTGTAGACTATGGCTGGTTTCAAACACACAGAGATCCTCCTGCCTCTTTCTCCCAAGTGCTGGGATTCCAGGTTTGAGTCACTGTGTCCACCTTCTACACCTTAGTTTTGGAAAGCATCTCTCACAGAACCTGGAGCTAATCAAGCCAGGCTGGTTTGCTCTTAAGTTCTGGTTACCTGCCTGTCTCCCGAACCCTCCAATGCTGGCCTTACAGATGCATACCCCTTTTACAGGCATGCTGGGGGTTGAATTCAGGTTCTCTTGCTTGTGCAGCAAGCACTTCAGTAACTGAGCCACCTCCCCAGTCCTGCTACTTCATATTTTTAAGAAGAAGAAGAAAAAAAAAAAAAACAGATAACCACAGGCAAGCTAAGCAGATGTAAGATTGCTGGAGATAAAGGGGGATGAGCTAGTCTTGGACTTTTGAGAAACATGAAAATGACACTGAGTGACAGTACAAATGATTATTAAGTGATGATTGGGGGCGGGGTTCAGAAGAATGTGGGCCACCACTTTGAGTCAGCTAAGTGTCCCTGTACAATTCAATGCCAGAGGCTGTAGACGTGAGGCATTCTGGAGGAACCGTGCTGTTGATCCAATTAAGACACTACAGTTCCCTAAGAAGACACTTTGCAGGGTGTGTGTCTACTAGTCCCACTCTAAAAGTCATTTCCATGTGGTTCTGCAGATTACGACTGTCTAGTTCGCTTTCTATTGCTATGATAAAACACTAACCGCTGGGGCTGGAGAGATGGCTCAGAGGTTAAGATCACTGACTGCTCTTCCAAAGGTCCTGAGTTCAATTTCCAGCAACCACATGGCTCACAACATCTGTAATGAGATCTGATACCCTCTTCTGGCCTGCAGGTGTACATGCAGGCAGAATACTGTATACATAATAAATAATAATAATAAAAAACACTAACTGCTGTACCCAGAGTCAGGACCCCCAAAGACCACCATGAGATTTTATCATTATTCCAGCCTGCTAGGTCCGACCATCCTATACAAGGGCAAGATGGCAACCACCCCGAGAAGGAGGCGGGAGTGTCTTTTAAGCCGTACTGAGGGGAGTGTCTAAGGAAGTTAGGTCATTTTAGATGTGATTGACTTAAGCAAGTGGAAATCATATTAGTACGCCTTAGCTGGCTAGGGCTAGCCAGGGGTTAGTCAGGACTACAGTTTTCCATTTCCGGGCAGGCCCTGTCCTTGAGCTGCTGTGGGGGCTGGCTCAGGCCTGGCCTGGCCTGGGACTGCATGTACCAGGCCTCCTCCTGGCTCTTGGAGGTGTTGAATATTGATTGTCCTTTGTTCTTGGCTTTTCCTAAGAAACTGCTTGTTCAGTCTCAGGAGGCTGGAATTGAGGCCTGGTCTCTGAGAGAAGAGTGGGCAGCCTGTTATGGCATCTGCTCGGTCCTACACTAACAGAAACTTGGAAAGAAGAGTTTATTTCAGCTTACACTTCTAGGTGACAGCCCATCACTGAGGGCAGTCAGGGCAGGAACTCTAGATAGGAACTGGAGGCAGGAGCTGAGGCACAGACTGAAGGAATGCTGGTTCCACTTGCTCCCTATGGATTGCTGGTTTTTATAACCCAGGATTACCTGTCCAGGGATGGTACGGAGCACTGTGAACTGCGCTCTCCCACATCAATCATCAAAAAAAAAAAAAGCCTCATAGGTTGCCTCCAGGCCAGTCTGATGGAGATGGAGGTGTCCTCTTAGCTAAGGGTCCCTCTTCCCAAATGACTCTGGTTTGTGTCAAGTGGGCAAAACCTGACCAATACAGAATCAGAGAAAGCAAGTGCTTGGTTCCCCTCTTTCAGGCCAGCCCATTTATATTGACAGCATCCCAGAGAAGGCACACCTGCTCCAGCCATCACGGGTCACTTTTACAAGGCTGAGTGTGTCCCCTCATATTCAAAATTACCAAGGGTTTCTAAAAGATGTATGCACGCTTGTAGAAGGCCAGAAGAAAGCATCGGATATGGAGCCCCCAGAGGTGGCGTTAGAGCGGACTGTAAACTTCTCGATGTGGCGCTGGGCACTGACCCCTGGTCAGCTGTAAGAGCAGCAAGTGCTGTAAGTTTGAAAAATCAGGAACAAATGTTGAATTTTATCCAACACTTTCCCTTTATCTGTTGAAATATGTGGGGTTCCCCCTTCTCTACCCCAGCCCCACCCTTGGGGTGTGTCTGTCTGTGTGGTACTGAGTATTGAATGCAAGCCAACAGGAATGCTAGGCAGGTGCTCAGTTTTTGTTGTTTTTTCTTTTGGGCTTGGTAAAAGTTAATTTGTTTATTATTATTTTAAATTTTGTGTGTGAGAGATGTGTGGTACATGTGCATGGGTATGGGTGTAGAGACCTGTGTGTACACATGCAGAGGCTCAAACAAAATCAGCTGTCTTCCTCTATAACTGGCTACCTTACTACTTAAAACAGGTCTCCCTCAACTGGAAGTTTGCCTTCCTGGCTGAGCTGGCTCATCAGCAATGTATCAGAATCATCTGCCTGTCCATAGTGCCGGGGTTACAGGCACACTCAGCCACGCCCACAGTGCCTGGGTTACACCCAGCCACGCCCACAGTGCCTGGGTCACACTCAGCCACGCCCACAGTGCCTGGGTCACACTCAGCCACGCCCACAGTGCCTGGGTCACACTCAGCCACGCCCACAGTGCCTGGGTCACACTCAGCCACACCCACAGTGCCTGGGTCACACTCAGCCACGCCCACAGTGCTGGGGTTACAAGGGCACACTCAGCCACACCCAACTTGCCACACAGGAGCTGGGGATTCAAGCTCCATGTTCTCATGCGCTCAGGCATGCAAAGCAAGTGCTCTCTCCCAGCTCCTAAAATAGTGAGTTTACAGAGACTGATACTGTTTTCATTGTTTGTGGGGATGAGGCACTAAGTGCCATCTTTAAGTTGTTAGTAAACACTGAGGCCCCTTTTGAAATGAAATAGTTGGGAGAAAAATATTGTATAAATAGGCTAGGCCTTAGGACGAAGGCCATGCCATGGTCCCAGCACCTCAGAGACAGACACAGGAGAATTGCTGCAAATTTGAAGCCAGCCTGGGCTACATAGTGAAACTGTCTTCAAAAAGAGTGGAGCTGGGTGGTGGTGGCACCATCAGTGACCCACGCTTTTAATCGCTGGATTTGAGGCCAGCCTGGGCTACAGAGTGAGCTCTGGGACAGCCAGGGCTACACAGAGAAACAAAAAACAAAAGCCAAGAGTGGCCTGGAGAGACGGGGAGGTAGAAGGAAGCAGCCGGGAGCACCAGCAGAGGGAACAGGTTAGAGAAGGCTTTGAACTTCAAGGAAACCAAACCACTAGGCGCATGGTGGGAGGAAGGAAGACTTTATGGTCCCAGGTCCTGCAGTCCTCCAGGAATCTATGAGGAAAGCATTTCCTCTTTGGAATGGAGAAGCCATCCGTGTTCACCAAGAGCAGCCTCCGCCATTTCCAGGAGCCTGTGAACCTAGTCAAGCTGTTGCCCAGCAGGACCGTGCCTGCGGGACTCCTAGCGAAAACAGTCGGGGACTGTCTCCCTGTGCTTAATAACAGCTGGAAATAACACTGCCCCACTATATAAATCCTTCTCAAACTTCCAGCTGTATAATCAGGTCTGAACAAAAAAAGGTATGTCAAAAAGTTGAAAGAATATAATTACAACATATTTGTATTTAGTAATAGAAATACATTTAATTGAAGCAACTATATCCATCAAACAACTTATTTATTTTAAAACCTAAGGGTAAGTTATAATAATACTAAATTATTAGTTATTAAACATTAATATTACTTTAAAACCTAGTAGTGTAGTTCAGTAGTTGAGCACTTGCTTAGCATATATGAGGACCAGGGCTGATCCCCTACACAAAAAAGAACACAAGGTTGTTGCCAGGAATTTAGTGAATGATATAGCAGAAGATCAATAGAAAAACTAATTAACAGCTGGACAACTGCTTAAGTATGAAGAAAATTAAGTTAGAGCACTACTTTATTAAGGGCTCTTTATTAAATAGACTCCAGGTTGATAAGATTAATATATGAAATTAAAAGAACTAAAACAATTATGCACTGTTGATTAGGAGTGATGAAGGAAGCTGGGCGATGCTCAGCTGGTATTGACTGCGCATACGAGGACTGATCCACAGAACTCAGGCAAAAAGGCCGGCCTGGGAGGACCGCCTGTTGTCCACACTCGGCCACATTCTGCACTGGGGAGCAGAGTCGGGAGTCCTGGGGCTTGCTCTGCAGGCCCAGGGTCTGTGAGAGAACCCATCTAAACAGCAACCGAAAGAGGAACTAGAGAATGACTGAGGAAAACACCTGATGTTGACTTCTGGCTTCAGCCTGTGTGCTCCCGTGCAAACGTGTAAGAAATGAAAGAAAGCGGGGTGTGGTGGCACACGCCTGAAATCTCAGCACTCAGGAGGTAGAAGCAGGGGGATCAGAAGTTCAAGGCCATCCTCAGCTACTCAGCGATTTAAGGTCAGCATGGGATATAGGAAATCCTGTCTCAAAAACACAATCAAAGAAATATAAGTGAAGCCTAAACAAACCTGACTCCATGAAGACCTTAACATGCTGCAGAGTCACATTTGAGCAAATAAAACCAATTTACAGCCATTTTGTTTCTACACAGTAAGAAATCGGTGTCAGTAGCTCAACTGCAGGAAACAAAACCATCATGAGAAAGCAGTTCCCGAAGCTGGAAGTGCTTTGACTAAGCACGTGCAAAGGCACACTGATGAGGGCTCCAGCAAGAAACGCTACTCAGGTGCCAGTCATGCCTGGGTCTGTACCCCTCCATCGCCAGTGGAAGGGGAAGTTGTCTATTTTCTGTCTTTCTGCATGTGTAATGTCTGTGATGTGTGTGCATGTGTTGTGTAGGCCAGAGGCTGATGTTGGGGGCCCTCTTCACCTTATTCACAGAGGCAGGGTTTCTCAGTTGAACCAGTTAACCGTTACTAGGCCAGCTAGTTAGCTTGCTTAGGTGATCCCTTCTCTGCCATCCAAATGCTGAGGTACAGGCATACCTCCACATCAGCAATGTCTCAGAATCATCTGCCTGTCCATAGTGCTGGGGTTACAGGCACATTCAGCCACGCCCACAGTGCCGGGGTTACACTCAGCCACGCCCACAGTGCTGGGGTGACTGAAAGTGCTGAGGGGCAGGCCTCCATACTAGGCCAGCATTTACTGAGGTGCTGGGGCAGGCCTCCACACTAGGCCAGCATTTACCTGGGAGCTGGGCTCCACAGCATGGCACGATGGTGGTATTCATTAGCAATCCCAGTGTAGTCTTCACAGGCACACGAGTGCTTTATCTGCTGAGCCATCTCCCAGCCCCAGTGTTCTGTATTTTCTAAAATCTTTCCAATTTATTTTTCATAATAGAATTCTGGAATATTGAAACAGACATCCTATAAATAGTAATACATGACTTACGATCAGCATGGGGAGTTTTGGTTTACTCTGATTCTGACTTGCGCGCAGGAACCTCCTCTTAGGCATCCTGGTGGCCCCTGGTCCTGGGAGGTCACTGCACTGATACTGACCTTCCGTGCCCGCTGTCCTAGTGCAACACACTGTTCCTGACTCCTAAATGACAGGCACCCAGTACCACTGGGCTGAAATGTTTGGATCAGACAGGCGAAGGACCACAGGCAGCGTTCTTAATACTGTGTGCTGAACAATGGCCTGTGCACTTCGCATATGCTATTCAGCGAAAATCTTCAACTAAAACAAAAGTCCAGAATATTAAAAATATATATGTATTAGGCCGGGTATGATAGCTCACACCTTTGTAGCCCTAGCACTTAGGACACTGGAGCAGGAGTGTTCTGCACTCTGGGCCAGCCTGGGCTACATGGTGAGACCCTGGCTCACATAAAAAGAAACAAACTTCTCAGCAGTCACTAAAACGGAAAGAAGCAAAATTAGCCTGCCTCACCTCCTGTCCCTGGCTCTCTGTCTCCATGGTCTCTGCAGGCATCTATTATGGTGTAGATCAATCTCACCTCCAATGCCAGCTTCTCTGCCTCCATTCTTTTTACGTTGGTTTCTTTTTTTTTCTTTTTAGTTCTTCCCAAGTGGATACGCCTTTGCCACTGGCTCCGATGATGCCACTTGCCGGCTCTTTGACCTCCGTGCAGACCAAGAGCTGCTGCTGTATTCTCATGACAACATCATCTGCGGGATCACGTCTGTGGCCTTCTCCAAGAGCGGGCGCCTTCTGCTAGCTGGCTATGATGACTTCAACTGCAGCGTGTGGGACGCGCTGAAAGGAGGCCGGGCAGGTCAGTGATGTGGCCAAGGCAGGTTCTGTCTCAGGAAGCTGGAAGAGGCTCCCGCAGACACTGAGGCCGGCTGGGTATCTGGGAGCTTTCAGAGCAGCAGCTGGGCGGCTCTCCTTCGTATTCTTCATTCTCTTTGATGGTAGCTGGAGGAACACATACCCTACTGAAGAATGATATTAGGTCCTAGAATGGTAAATTAGGGGTCAAGAACAGGAAATATAAATTGGTGCCTTCTTGCACAAATCATTTTTCTTTTTCTTGCATCCTGGTTTGTTTGCTTATTTATTATTATGAGACAAATCCTTATGCTTGGAAGTCACTATAAAGTCCAGGCTGGCCTTGGGCTCAATGTTACTCTCCCTCAGCCTTCCAAATGCTGGGATTGCTGGTGAATGCTGCCATCATACCCTGCTAAGCTGTCACTTGGGGCTAAACCATCATTCTCTAACCTGACAGGAAGCATAGTTTCTGCTGTGGTTCATGCTCTTGAGACTGACCCTGAGGATATAGGCAGACTGTCTTCCAGGCCTCAACGGGAGCCCTCCCATTAAAAGCCAACATAGCAATCATACTGGAACTGGGATTAAATAGAATAATTTTGAATGTTAACTGAAATAATTTAAAATTATACTCCAGAAGCTGGGTGATGGTGGTGTATGCCTTTAATCCCAGCACTCGGGCGGCAGATGCAGGTGGATCTCTGTGAGTTCAAGGTTGGCTTGGTCTACAAGAGCTAGATCCAGGACAGCTAGGACTGTCACACAGAGAAACCCTGTCTCGGAAAACCAACCAAACAAACAAACAAAGTGTGTGTGTGTGTGTGTGTATACTCCAGGAATCAAATGGCTGTGTGTACTTTGTTACTATAACACAGCAAACATATTTTCTGCACCCCAAGATAAACTGGTAGGGTGCAGTGGTGTACACCTGTAATTCTAACACTCAGGAGACACACAGGAGGACCACAAGTTTGAGGCCAGCCTGGGCTATACATCAAGACCCCCATCTCAGAAAAAAGCTTGAAATAGCACGCCTGCATTACTACCAATTTTCTTTTTCCACACATCCCTGTCCCCTGAAACTTCCCCCTGTGCTCCCCACCACTGTCTGTCTGACTCAAGAGAAAAGCTGGGATCCCAGTTTAACAAGTCAATTCTGATCTCCAGTCTCACCAATCAACTGTTTCTTTCTCCTAGTTAGGAGATATGCTAGTGGCTGATCCCCTAGTCTTAAGCTGGCATTAGTCATGTGACTTGTATCATAGAAGAGCAAATGGGAAGGTGTCACCCGTATTGTCCACTTGTTAATGCAGTTCTGTTTTGGCACACAGTCCCAGAGATCCCCATTTCCACTACTGTGGACCTTGTAGCTTACAGCTCTGTTGCTGTCTTGTTCCTCTTTTGCTCAATCCCTACCTTTGGAACCCCTCAGAGTCGTTGGACATACAGGCTCTCAGCTCTCACAGGAATTATCTTCTGAAATCAGTCATTTAACAAATCACAGAGTTCAGAGTTTGTACCTTGCAAGTAGATTTTTGTAAATAACATGTTGCCCAATGCCAGCGACTCCATGAGGAATTCTGTATTTGGCGGTTACCTCAATCTGCTGGTATCCACTCATTTCTAACATGCTTGAGCTCCCGGTTTGCTTTGCTGATAGCTGTCTTCAAAGCTGGCTTAGTACAATATCTCACTTTAAAGCCAAATCCAGACTTGGGAGCTCTTCTCTTCCCTGTCCTTTCCGGGTGACTGGAGAGGTCACCTCTGTGCTTTCTTGTTACTTGTTATTCCAACACCATGATGGTAAAGTTGCTATCCATACACCGCCAGACTGGAAACGCTACAAGGAATACTTAAACAGGACACTTCTGAGAATGAAAATATTTTTAAAGCGAGATGGTGGCTCTGACATTGCATTTGAACCTCAGAGTCCCTGACGGCTTTGTGACGAGGAGGGCTGACAGGTGAGGGCTCCGAGGGAGCCAGCGACTGTTCGTGCATTCTTTGACACGAGATAATGAGGGGATATTCTCATTTTCATTTGAATATTTGCATTTTTGCTCAAATCTTGAGAACTGTTCATTTTGTCCTGTGCAGTAAAAGGGTTGGGTGAGTCTCAGGTCACTGCAATGCAGAGAACGTAATGAGCTCGATGTCTTCATCAAGTTAAAACCAGTTTGTGTTTGCTGATGAACAGAAAGAATGAAATGAATGGTTTGGGTCTATTTTGGAAATAGGATGGAAGGCAACTGTCTTGTTCTTGTAGGAAAAGTATACTGTATAGAGCTTCCATTTAAAAATGTGTTTTTATTGTAAGTACCACAGCTCAGTAGCAGAATTGGAGTATCATGAACTTACTGGAGATGTGGAATTTGTTTTTACATGTTTTCCTAGGCAGAAAAATTACAAAACTCCCGGGTACAATGGCACAAGCTTGTTATCCCAGCCCTTGGGAGGGCGGTAGATGAAGGAGAATTGGGATTTTAAGATTATCTTTGGCCGGGTCACCAGTTCAAGATCAGTCTGTACTACATGAGACCCCCATTCTCAATTTTTCTCCCCCGCCCCTTTTTTGAAGATAATGACTTTTCAAAAATCGGAAGCTCAAATTGATGTTTTCACGTTAAAAAAATTCACGTAACCCATGTTACGTGTTGTGTGCCTGACCTGCCCTGACGGCCATGTCCCCAGGATGCCTGTTTGTTTTCTAATCACCATCTGCATTGTAGTGCACAACTTTTACAGTTCTGAAACTCCAGTTTTAACTCTGTATTGACCTTTCTTTGTAGGTGTCCTTGCTGGTCATGACAACCGTGTTAGCTGCTTAGGTGTGACTGATGATGGCATGGCTGTGGCCACCGGCTCCTGGGACAGTTTTCTTAGAATCTGGAATTAACAGTATCCTATGTTCTGTTCTCCAATGGCTATCTGGAGAAATCCATGCTACAGCCTATAGCTGTGAGAAGAAACTCTACCTTCTATTTGCGGATGAAGATTTTTCTATTGAGATGACTACATATGAAAGTGTCTTTGAATAAAGTACAACCAAATGGTGGTCAAAGAGACAATCAAGACTAAGGTCCCTTGCTGAGGGCAAAGGGCCTGGGTATTGAGCAGTTGTGTTGACATAAGCCCGACAGATTCTTGCTTATGATGGTCCTTTTTCTGTAGATTAGAATGCACACTCTGTAGCAGGTGACTGTTGTGTTTGCATTTTGTTAGGGACTCCCCTTGAACTCTGTATATATGAGAAACATCACATTTTTAAAGTATCGTCATGGAAGAGCCAGGACCTGTAATAGGCAGAAGTGATATTGTAGATCTATGTGCTGTCTAAAGGAGTCCCCTTGGGCTCTGGCATTTCATTTGAATCGCGAAGGCCTCCTGATTAGGACGGCTGATAGTTGATGCGGCTCTGCGGAAGCCAGTGGCTGTTAATGCATTCTTTGCCATGCTAGGGATCAAAGTAACTGCTCCTTTTGAGTCATTGGAGGGGACGGGTGATGTGAAGGCCAAGGGGTAAAATTCCACTTTGACATAGGGGCACACTGAAATATCATTACAATTTATTATATTATAACGAGTAGACATTGGCATGTATGTTAATTTTTGGTATTCTAAAAGAACCTTTAGATCTTGCTGTTAATTTTACATTCTGAAACCAAGTTTGTAGAATCTACCAGTATTTCAGAAGTTTGACAAAACCTGACCTGCCCCTACCTCTGAAGACTCTTGTCCAGTATCTCTTTAGTGGGTAGGAAACAGTGGCTCACCTTTAATGTTCTGAGAAATGCAAACTCATCCACTCAACCGGCACTAACATATAGAAGATGGCTTTATGAATTCTATGTAATGTAAACTCTGAATTGGTATAAATTATGTGCACCCTTAAACTTTTGCTCTTCTATTTTGGTGGTGCTGCAGAAGGAATCTAGGGCCTTGTGCCCACCAGGCTTGCTCTGCTCTCCTGGCTTCTCAGATGTAAGCAAGCATTATGGTGCCATGCAGTAATTTCTCCAGAGCACGACATACCTGTTCCTATGCAGCTTGCAGCTGAGTGTCCAGAGCTGACCCCTCGAGCCTAAAGCATTGTTTCAGAGGGTTCTGCTCACAGCAGGCTGTCCAATTGCTCTGTCTGTCACTGGGCTGTCCTGCCTCTCCTCTTGTTTTCTCCTGCAAATTTAAATGATTGACAGTAGCAGACTGTTACCTCTTGCTGGGTGCTGCCTTCATGGGTTACCTGGATGTATACAAACACTGCTTTGAAACTCAGTAACACATATGTTGCTGTTTAGTAGTTTGTTAAAGTTGATCTCCTGTAACTGTAACCTAAACACTCCCAAACTCTGGAGTTTTCATCCTTATACTGTGACTCTGCCCATGTTTGTGTCTGCTGTGATGAACTCGGCATCAGTTTTAAGGTCAGTTGCCCTTCACATACTACAGTGGACAGAGCCTCCTCCCACACAGCTCCAGGGTTGGACCTGAGTGGGGCAGAAGGGGAATGAAAAGAGGACAGACACAGGAGAGCTGGGGTCATGGACACTGGGCTTTCTGATGGGAGAAACTGCAGCCCCCAGGAAGTGAGTTTGTTACGTGGAACAGCCCAGAGTTGGTGCTACTGCATACAGTTGACCAAGGAGACAGGGTTGGCTAATCTGGATGGGGGTGCTATGGTGGACTTTCTACGCAGCCCATCAACACTCATACTCAAGCCAGGAGGGCTCTGCCATTCTCCCACACACTTGAAGCAAGGGTCCTTGACACAGCAGCACCCATATCCACAGCACACATTCACTCAGGGCCTCCTTTGCTCCCAGCAGTAGAGAGGTGAACTGAGATACAGTATTGAAGAGAAACAGACCATCAATGGCAGGTGTGAACGTGTACCTTAATCCTTATTCTGGGATCCCTTTGCTCTTGCCTGTTTGTGAAATAGGGAGGTTACTTTATGAAGCATAGCTCTCTGAAATAGGGTACAATTTACTTTAAAAAAAGCAAAAAAACACAAAGACAGTGCGGGGGTGGACTCTGGCCTCCCTTGTACGTGCTGCCCAGAAGGCACTCTACCACTGGGCTGCATCTGCAGCCTGCCCCACCCAAGCCAGAGTTGAGGCACATTAGAGGATCACAATCATTCCCCAAAAAGGGTGTGTGTACAAGACTGCTGTGTAACTCAGAATTCATCCAAAACTGTTCAAAGCAGCACTTCTAATATGTATTTAAAAACAGGGCTAAAGGATTTAACCTGGGGTAAAGTGTTTGAAGCGCAAGGCCCTGGGTTCAGTCCTCAGCTGTGTGTCAGTCAAAAGTCATACTGAAGAATTCTATGGCCCTAAATATTTCAAAATGGAATTTAGGGCAGGAGAGTTGGCTAAGCAGGTAAGAGCACTTGTTACTCTTGCAGAGAACCTGGGTTCAATTCCCAGCAACCATGTGGCAGCTCACAACCACCTGTAACTCCAGTCTCGGGGAATATGACTTCCTTGGGCACCAGGCACATACATAAATACAGGCAAAACATTCGTACACATAAATCTATGCTTAAAAAGGGGTGTACTTTCATGTTATTAAAAGCTTGAGTCGAACAGAATTTAAAGATTTCCCTTACAATGTAGCTGGAGAGTAACCATGATGAACATATGGCTCAGTGCACACAGTGCCGATGTTTGGCACAGCAGTGACCTTAGTCAAGCTGCTTTCTACTGGTGGGTACCTTTAGGGCTTCTCTGCGGTTTCTACTGTGGCTAAATACACTGGTTTGCCTGAGACTTCCCAAAATTAGCCTACATAATGCGCCTTAGCAGGTTGATGCTTAGCATGCAAAACATCAAACAGAAGTCGTCTTTGAGATCAGCAAGATTTTTTAACATTTTGCTGTAGCTTCTGCCTTGGCCTCTAGCTGAGTCCACAAGCATCTGCCACTGTGCCATTTTCCCCGAGAGTATTGTAAAGGCACATGATCTTTTCTAAAACATTATAACCACCATGTAGTTGAGTGAATGCCTCAAAGTGCTGTTCAGCAAGGATATCTCTACCTTGAGATGAACAAATTCATTTTTGGCAGCTGTGCTCCATGTAATATTCCAGGTCCCTAACTAGCTTGGACTTGGTTGTGATACACATATACTGTACTGAATTCCAAACTCATAAAAGCAGTGCTGGGCTCTGGTCCTTCAAGTCTAGTCAGTGGCTGTCATTTTAATTTAGATTTGGTAAGCTGATTGCTGCTGTGTCTCTGAGATGTGAGGAACTTGAATCTATTACATGACCTAGTGCAGTCCTGTAACCCTTCACTTGGGGGGCGGGGGGTTGCATGTGAAGGGCAATCAGATGGAAACCTTATCCCAGGGACTGGGGAGATGGCTCAGTAGTTAAGCCTGCTTGCCCTTCTCATAGAGGACATGAGTATAGTTCCCAGTTCAGATGGCTAACTTCAAGGGACTCAAAGCCCTCTTCTGGCCTCCTCAGGCACCTGCACACACAAACGCAATTTAAAATAAATCCCCCTTTAAAGGAAAAGAAACCCTATCTTTAAGAAAAAAAAAAAAGACCATAAAAATGACTATTCTACTGTTGAAAGTACTCTCCAATCCTGTTGAAGACTTAGGTTTTGTTGAAAGTACTCTACAGTCCCATTGATGACTTAGGTTTAGGAGTAAAACTAAGATTTTGTTATAGAAGTGAAACTATTCAGGGAAATTAAGTGGGTATGAACGCCTTGTATTTTGAATCATAATGCACGTTCTTGTATTAACTAGCCTAGAAAAACTGAATAAGCAGACCCCAGATAGACCCTGCCATCATTTCAATGTGGAACAGCCCTTTAGAATCTGCAGATCAAACCTGGCTTGTACTGTGTTTGGATGTTTGTTTTCTGGCCACGTGGAAAGCGTGATTTAAAATGATGTCTTAGCTCATCCCCAGGTGAGCTGATCTTAAATTGATCCTGTGGAATGTGAGGCGCACAGCAGACTCACTTCTGCTGTTCACTGCTTACAACAGGTGCTCATGGGATATCTGAGTCAGCATTGTTAGCCACAGACAGATGGAACATCTTGTATTTAGGAAATATTTTCCATGTTTATAGTTTTCTAAGAGCTTTTTTCTTAAACCCAATGGTTGATTTTGTAATGTAGCATTATGAGGAAAAAAAACTTTTTCAACTATATGAACTGTATCCAACAAAATCTTCCATAGCATAGTCTGTTAACTTGGACTTCCATGATACAGCTGTAGGCTGCCCAGGCCCTTCTGTCTTTATACAACGGTGCTCTAACCTATCTTTTCCCCTTGAAGACGCTTCTCTTTGAACATTTGCATCGTCTCACCGAAGCCATGAGGTAGCATGCCTCAAATGTGTCTTGAAGCAGATCTGAGAATTTTTCTATAAGGCACCTTGGAAATGTCCTCATATTTTCAACACAGGAAGGTAGTTGACTATGAATGTCAGCCATATGTCTAAAGCTTTCCCATACAAGCAGAGGACCTGTGCCATGATCCAACAGTGTTGAGATAGAACAGTGATCCCCTTATTTGTACAGTAGCTTGTGAAATGCTGTTGTAGTGAGCTGTACTATACTCTGTAATCAATAAAGTGCTTTTCACTGTCTTTCATTGTACTGTGTTTTAAGTCAAATTTTAGTGAGATTTTTAAAATTAAGTCCCAGAACTAATTCAAATTCAGTACTTCCATAGTTAGCTCTATTTACTTTGTTTAAATGCTGTTTTTTGTTGTTGTTTTTTAATAAGAAAGAAAGTAAGGGAGAGACTGGCGTGTCACTGGCCCTAGCTTTTAGTTTATTATTAAAGCCACTGATTTCTCACTTAGTAGGTCATTCCTTCCCTTGTGGACTATAAGAGCAGGTCTGTAATTCTAATAATTGGGAGACAGACACAGAAGATCCCAAGTTTGAGGCCAGCTTGGACTATACAAGACCCTGTCTCAAAAGAAACAACATCCATGCTTCCTCTAAATTACCACTTGGGATAATTTAGTTCCATTTTTTAAAATTGAAAAGAAATCTATTCAATGTTTATATTATCTCATTACAATTTTAAGATTAATGAAAGAGTTTGAATTAGTTATCAAGACAAACATAAAACATTAGAGTCAAGCATGACACACGCCTTTAATTCCAACATTTGGGAGGCAGAGGCAGGTAGATTTCTGAGTTTGAGACCAGTCTGGTCTACAGATCAAATTCCAGGATGGCCAGGGCTACACAGAGAAACCCTGTCTTGAAAACAGCACCAACAGGAAAGGTTTGTATTCTACCTGTTCAGGGAGTCCTGCTGGCTCAGTACTTGCCGCTGGCGTGAGGAGACTGACGGGTGCGGCAATCAGGGCCTCGGGTGAGAAGACTGACGTGACTATCGTGAGAATGACTGGGAGCGGAGAATGAAAAGTCACTAACAGAGATAAATGCTGCATTTATCAACTAACAACAAATAGGTTTATTTTCATCTTGCAAGCTTGCATACTTATAAAAATGTTTTGTAAAAAGTTAAAGATCATATAAAGTTTATAAAACTGTAAACATACACAGTAAATCATCAAGTATGTGTGTAGTAACTGAGCAATAACAGTCATGATTACATTCTGTGTAATGCATGAGCCCAGCCACAGGTGCACTCTAGTCTGGTAGAAGAGCTGCCTTCCAGTAGTTCAACACTCCGTTCTCAACAGCCACAACTTGATCCGCTGGGAACTACACTCCTATCTAGTGCTGGAAAGCCTTCTGTACTATGAACACTCATTCCCAGACTTCGGAGTACACTGGGACCACTGCAGGGCTTCTTGAAGCTTGCTGCAGACTCCAAACTTGATATGATTCTATAACTCACCTGCACTTACAAGTTTCAAAGTAATGTTGATAACCCAGGGATCAAACCCAGAGAACTACACTGTAGCATGCTAATTATGTGGCCAGAAGTTAAAGTGCTCGGTGTAACTTTGTAACTTAGGTTAGCAGACCTTGATTTTAGATAAATTGTTATGCAATTTTCACCTAATCCCACTTGGCTACCATATAGGGGGTGAAATATCAGCAATAAAAGCAAAAGGTAGTCATGTGTGTTTAAATTTGAATACTGCAGCCCCAAACCCAATTTTCCTAAAGCGTAGTAATTCTGAAACTTTTCGATGGTCTAAATAATGGTATAAAATATTGTAACATTCTTTAAAAATAAGTGATGTACCTATGGTAGGCGCACACCTTTAATCCCATCACTTAGGAGGTGGATCTCTGTGAATTCAAGGACAACCCAATGAAGTGCACTGTCCCCTGGATGGCACAACTGGCATCTAGGAAATACTCATAGGTTAGCACTTTATTTTCATAGTTGGGTCAGATAAGCAACCTGCCTTACCATTTAAAAGTATTTCCATAGACAATGTCAACCAGCCTCTAACACAGAGGCACACATAATACCTGAACCATAAACATTTCACTAACACAGTGATTTTTGTTGTTTTGTTTTGTTTTGTTTTTTCAAGATAGTTTCTTTGTGTAGTAGTCCTGGCTGTCCTGGAACTCACTTTGTAGACCAGGCTGGCCTTGAACTCACTGAGATCCACCTGCCTCTACCTCCCGAGTGCTGAGATGCCACCATTGCCCGGCAAGAGTGATAATTTTTAATGGGGTCCAAGGAAATTCATGTAATTAAAGTCAAAGCTTCCAGTGGGGACAAGCCCAGTGTGTCAGTGAGATTCCTCCTAAGGATCCATTTGTCATAGTCATGTCACCATAGGCCATATACACCTCCTGCGCCCCACGCTAGCTGTCCCTTCTGACCGTCCACCTCACGTTTAGGCAGAAGAGCTCTCCTTGTTGGACTCAAGGCTGGAAATGTTAGAGACAGAGCAGGAGACCAGAGCCAGATATTTCATGCGTGACTATAATGACAGGCCTTCCTACGATTTCACATCAGTTTTAATGGGAATAAAAGAAAGGATAAAACTGTGTAGTAGTGGTTACATCCTTGCTGTGAGGGCAAAACCCGGGAGCAGCCCACACTCCCTGGTGTGAACAAATCATCTGATAAAGAAATTCCGTATTCCCATTAAAGAAGGCATCAAGAACTAGTGAAGGAAGATGAAAAGATCTCTTAACTCCTGGATGCCAGGAAGCAGTTACTCAGAATCAAAGACAGAAAGCCTGGTTAAGAGTCACGGGACCCCTCAGAGGCTGCACAGCTGGTTCCACTGATTCTAAAGAAATCCATCATTTAACCCAACAGTTCAGTCTTTAAACTACAGCTAATGATGTTATTGCGGCACTTCAAAAAGTGTGCCCTCCCCTGAGACAGGTCATTACCACAGTCTCTGCAAGGCATCAGTACTCAGAGTAGTAATTCATACTGAGGTCATTTCATAAAAGTAGTTCTCTCCTTCTTCCAAGTCCGCTTCTTCCTACAATGCGATCAGCACAGCAGCCTTTGTTAAGATTCTTCATTGCTTGAGTGCAGAAATTGCTTCGAAAAATTCTCCAGCTCACTTTCAAGTTGAACAGCTTTATTTCTAGTTAAGACAATGAATAAACCTAATTATCCTAACAGTCAATGAGAAAAATACGTTCTATCCAAACTGAGAAACAGCCCTCTAAGCAGCTGTGGCTACCCTTATTGAAACTCATACATGACTGTTACCACGTGGCTCCTGCCATGCTCACAGTGAACACCTCAGAGTCTAGAGCGATAATAAGACAGAAGGTGTGGACTTCAGTATCAAAACAGCCTAACAGAGAGCTTAAACAGGAGTCACTTCTTACGTCATGGTCATAGCTGTAAAGTGTAAAGTACTGAATGACTCACATGCTATATGCAAAGAAGCTGGCAAGGAACACATTAGAACTATACTTAATGTAATAAACTGTCTCTGAGGGGAAGCCCTGACTGAACTGCCAGGCGCAGATGTACGCAGCATATTCGCATACCATGCTAGGGCATGTACTCACAAAGAAGGGACTCTATTTGGAGAGAAGGAGTTGTTTTGTTCTCTCTGCACATGTAGCTGAGGTCACAGGAGTGAAATGTACATATGCTGGTGAATATATTTCTTCAGGCGACACTCCTGAGACACTAGACAGGATGGCTGAGCCTAAGTTGGTAACTGTGATCCCAACCTGCCATGCGCTGCTAGGCTAGACTGACTTCCAAGAGGACTGCACTGAACATCAGAGTGCACTTAGACACACTCGGGGCTCACAGACACTCCACACCTGGGCTGTGCTGCAGCCTACTGTCTAGGCTGGAAACTGGCTTGGGGTGAGAACACTACAGCCAATTCATGAAAACAAAAGTTGAGCACTGTGCTGCACTGCACCCTTGCAAAGGTGATCACAGAACATGAGCGCTGTGTTAATCCATCTTCATTTGACTAATTACATATGCACCCCAAACTCAGGCCATGAGGACCGTCCTCCAATCTGCAAACACCAGCCACAAAGCTGTTCTTTGATGCAGAGCTATGAGCTGTGTGATCCCTGAATCGGCAGTGTTGCTCAGGTGGCGCACAACAACACGCCCAGACATGCTGGCAAGCAGCTTCCTTGTAAGGGAGTGAAAATAACAAGTTAGACCTGGTGGTGACACTTCCACTACTGTCTCCCAAAGGGTCCATAATAAATCATAACGCAGAAGTCCAATTCATCAGGACACTTGTATGCTCACTGCTTCAAAGCTAGTGTCCTCGGTCCTCAGGACGAACAGAGGCTATGTTTTTGATTTTGTTTGTTTGAGTAAGGTCTCCAGTGGCCCAGGCTGACCTTGACCATGCTGAGGACTTTGAACCTGCTTCTGTCTCCTTAGTGCGGGGCACACAGGTGTGTGACCCAATGCCCAACTGTCACTTTAAATTACTGAACTTCTGTTTTGAAAGAGAATTATCCTAGCCTAACAGAGAGAAGTCCAGGAAATTTCCTTTGAATCAGACGAATTCCTGCTGCAACTGGCTTTCACTGAAATTCCACAGCATGAAGAACTTAACATGGACAGTCACTGTCTTTTTAAAAAGATTTATTTTATGCGTGTTTGCCTACATGTATGGACTTGCACCACTTGCTTGTCTGGTGCTGAAAACGTCAGAAGAGGGCAAAAATCTCTTGGAACTAGAGTTATAGGTGGCTGCTGGGTGCCCTTTCCTATATACAGTCTTCAGTTTTATGAAGTCCATGTGGGTGCTGGGAACCAAGTAGGTTTCCCTGAAAAAGTAGCAAGTGTTCTTGCTGAGCCATCTCTCCAGCCCCAAACATGAACTCTTAATTTAAAGCAACAAAGAAAGTTAATTTAAAAGTTCTAATACAAAGTCATTAGTGACTTCATATAATCACATTTTGGATGTGAGATGAAATTAGATGTCCATGTTATTGAGAGGGAAAGTTTACCTTAAGAGCTTCGAGTTGTTTTGTATTTTCTCCAGCTGGTCTATTTCTTTGGATAATCTAGCAATTTCTTCTTCCAGATGTTTCTGAGTAACATCAACTTGTTGGCACAGTCTAGCAAAAGTGGTAGCCATTTCTCTAAAAATAAATAAATAAATATACATATATATATATATCTTTTCTGAAACAAATATATATTAATAAGAAAAACTTATTTTTGTTTTTTGAGACAGGGTTTTGTTTTGAATATAATCCTGGCTGTCCTGGAACTCAGATCCACCTGCCTCTCTCTGCCTCTGGAGTGCTGGGACTAAAGGTGTGCACCACTATGCTCAGTTAAGAGGAAAACTTCAATACTAGCTAAGCCAGAAGCCAGCACGACACCTGGAAACTGAGAGCAACTGCAGGCTCCTTTATTTTGCCTGAAGACAACAAGCTCACAAGACTTGGCTTCGGCTGCCACAGGGCCATGAGTACAAATGAGACAAATGCTGAGACTGCTAGAAGAAAACAAAGGCAGGGGAGGACCTATCGGGTCAGGAGCTAAGGCCAACAACTGACAAGTGGAACCTCATAAACTGAAAAGCCTCTTTACAGCAAAGGACACAATCAACTGGAGGAAGAAACCCACAGTGTGGGACAGATTCTGTCAGTTGTAAATCTGAACGATTAGTATCCAGAATGTAGAAAGAACTCAAAAAAACAAAAGTCAAGAAAACAAACCAAGTAAAAAAAAAGGGGGGGGGGGGGCTTTAGATCTGAACATAGTCCTCAAAAGAAGAAAAATGGCTTAAGAAATATCTAAAAAATTATTCTACCATATGACCCAGCTGTTGGACTCAATCTCCTCCTTCAGACAGACTTGCTCAGCTCACTGGCGCTCTATGGACAACAGTGAGAAATGGACACATACATGCCCTTCAGCCGATGGCCATGTGGTACAGAGACACTATGCAAAACTGCTCAGCAGCAAAGAAAATGAGATCATGAACTTTTCAGGTAAATGGATGGAACTAAAGAAGATCATATTGAGTGAGGTAACCCAGACTTAGAAAGACAACTACATTTTCTCTTATTTATGGATCCTAGTTCTGAATCATTACACACACACACACACACACACACACACACACACACACACACACACGTTTTCTTATTTATGGATCCTAGTTCTGAATCCTTATTACACACACACACACACACACACACACACATGTTTTCTTATTTATGGATCCTAGTTCTGAATCCTTATTACACACACACACACACACACACACACACACGCACGCACGCACGCACGCACGCACGCACGCACGCACACAGTTTAAATGAAGTTTCACTACTTGGGATGGTGGTTCTCTCCATAAGAGTCACAGAATGTCTAACAAAAACCCCAATGCCACTCAAAAAACCTCCCCTTGCGTTGCTAGGTAGGGGAAATCCAAGAGATTTTCCAAACACAGGTTACTGCCGTTGCCATTGGTTGCGCCCCAGAACTTGAAGGGAAGACCCTACTGCTGAAGACATCACACACTGGACACAGACTGGGCTGAACTGATTAGAATTGGCATGCAAGGAGCACGAGCTCTAATGCCATCCAGAGGAGCTATGCATGCGTGATGCCCAGGGAGGAAAGCAATCATAGTCCTGCCAAGCTATAGAGCCTAAAGGCCACAACAATGACCCACTAACCAAGGTATCTCCAATGGGGCTATATCCTGGGGGTGATCAACGGCTGTCTAATTAATTGGATTGAAGGTCAGCTCAATGGAAGGAAATTCATGTCTACTGTAAACCTAGCCAACTACTGATGGCTAGTGAAGTCAAGGACCTTCGAAGACTAGAAGAGACACCACTTTCCTAAATCAGTATAATTTCTAATTCCATTCTTAAAACTTCTCCTTGCATCCACAGGCAAGTAACTGTTGCTCTCAGACTCTCTCAAGGGAGCGTCTTTCTGTAGCAGATGGAGATGGCTACTATTACAATTACTATTTCAGATAACAATAGATTGCTGGGTGCCTGCCCTGAATGACACATCTAGAATGCAACCTCCAAACCTAAGCCCAGGGAGCACTGCTAAAAAGAAGGCAGAATGGCTGTAAGATATGACATGAAGCTACACCCATGAAATTTCAACAACTGGGTCACCCAAACAAGACATGCTTAGTGACAGTAACTAGATGGCATGCCAATGCAGATAGGGGAAAAAGAGGGCCTCACCCCTAAATGAAGAGCTACAGGCAACTAATGGCGGCCGGGAGAGGGAAAATCATGTAGTCATCCCTAAATACATACACAAGAACAATACTGAAAGGATTCAGGAGGGTGTGTGTACAAACAATAATTAAGGAAAGATTTCATGAACTTGGGGGACATGGGAGGAGTTGGAGAAGGTGAAGGAGGGTAAAAATGATTGGAATACAGTATGCACATAGGAAATTCTTACAAAAACAACAGAACACACACACCCAGGAAACACCAACATAGGAGATGGGGATTTCCTCAGAAGTCTAATATACTTAACTCTTCCCTCCTGTTCAATAAAAACAAAAACTGTTAAGGGTGGGGGATGACATTCTTTTGTGAGATAAACCACTGAGATGTGTGTTATTACCAGAAGCAAAGGTCACATCCAGTCTGAGTGCTAAGGACAGTGGCTCTGAGAACAGTGTCTGCATTTTACCCAGGAATATGTCTCCTCAGTGTGCACCTCAGACACAATTATCTAACACATTTCTCTCTGCAACTATCTTATACACTATCACCTATCTTCTGGCCTATTTAAATAGCCATTTTCTTCATTCTACAGATTCCCACTATGACATAGGAAGCATTTTTCATTGTTTTATTAAATACTGACATTTGTCTAGTATGTCATAACTAATTATTTGTGATTGCCTCCATTATAATGTAAAGGGAGGGCCAAATTAATTTTCAACTTTTCATTTCCCATAATTCCTACAATTATGTTGGGTGATTTTTTTTTTTAAGGAAGGGAGGTGTGGAGCTATACCATTTATTTGTAAGACTCAGGTCCCTCTTGGACCTGAAATGAAATAGTTCTCATTATACAAATAAAATTACAAAACAAGAGCTCGAAAAGTGCTTGGTGAGCACTGCATGAACAAGGCTCCCAGCTGCAGCTCTACTTGTTCAGACCTCGTCTCTCCAAACAGGTAATCCCTGCCTCCTGTCTAAGTCATCCCACACACCATGCAAACTAACTGGTCCCGGAGCTAAGTGGCTGGTGACAGCCCTCCCAGAGCTCCCAATTACTCAGACCCTAATCTCCGCATGCTTACAGTCTGGGCCTAGAAATCAAATGCCCTTCTAAAACACAATGCCCACAGAGAAATTTCTTTCTTCATGATTTTTTTTTCTTACAGATTTATATGCTTATTATGTATACGGTGTTCCAGCTGCATGTATACCAACATGCCAGAAGAGGGCATCAGATCCCCTATAGATGGTGGGGAGTCACCATATGTTTACTGGGAATTGAACTCAGGACCTCTAGAAGAGCAGTCAGTGCTCTTAACCTCTGAGCCATCTCTCCAGCCTCTGCATGTTCTTGAACACATTACCTTTTGCCCAGTCTACCTATTCTGCACGTGTAAACCTCACGTCCGCCTGCTTCCAGGAACCCTTATTAAAGGCTTTACCTGCTAGAGCCCCACCTTCTACTACACTTCCTTACAGCAAGGAAGACATCACTTTGCTTTGTCCTTTCCTGCATGTTACCTCTTTAGGTTGAGCTCCTTTGGGACTAAACTGTCTCAAATTCACTTAAATATACAACACTGCACCTGGTTTAAAAAGAATTCAATACACTTTTGCTAATATTTGTTATAAAAGCAGAAACTGGGGGTTTGGAGAAAGGGTTCTGTGGTTAAGAATAGTTGGTGCTCCTGAAGAAGACCTGGGCTTGGTTCCTGGCACTCACATGATGGCTAACACCTATCTGTAGCTCCAGTTCCAGGGGATCTGGTGCTCTCTTCTCATCTCCAAGAACACTAGGCACACATGTGGTGCAGAGACATATGGGTGGACCATGGCCCAAAAATAAAATCCTGTGAGAATTCTGAGTGCTTGTGAGAAAACTCAGAAAACAGGACAAGAGTCTTGTGACCACAGTTTCTTCAAAAACATGGTTCTTGGAATGTGTTTTGTGCCCCTCCCTGGTGTAGCAGACAGAGGAGAGAGTTTATTTCAGATTATTCATTACAACTGGCTATTGTTATTTGCTTTTATGCCCCTATGGAAAGACATATTTCTGCTGTATGAGGCTTGACCTTGTGATTGTACGCTTTACCTATGTGACTCTTCTTAACCTTCAGAGTATAAACTGTCTGATGCTCTGAATAAAAGTGGCTACTGCATGAGACTTCAGCTTGCTTCCTTTATTGCCTCCATTCTCCCAGGTCCCACTGCCTCTAGAGCAGTAAATAGACATACATGCAGGTATAACATTCAAACCCATAAAATAATTCTAAAAAACAATGGCAAGTATGGTAGCCTTTTCCTTTAACCCCAGCACTCAGGAAGCAGAGGCAGGAAGATCTCTGTGAGTTCAAAGTCAGCCTAGTCTACAGAGTGAGTCCAAGACCAGTCAGAGCTATACTGTGAGTGAGATTTTACTCAGTAACAATTTAAAAGAAAAAAAAAAAAAAGAAAAGAAAAAGAGAAAGTGGGTAAACCTAGACCTATAAGAAAATCCTCTTGAGATTGAAAAACCAATGCTGTTATAGACTTGAAGTTTGGACTATGATAGTAAAAAGCACATTCTATTCATCGCAAAATCACCAGGGAAAAAAGGACTCAGGAGGTTGAGGCAGGAGGATGGCCATGAGTTAGAGGCCAGCCTGGGCTACAATGAGACCCTGTCTTAACCAAACAAAACAAACAAACAAGCAAAAATGAGAAGTTTGTCCACTTAATTGAACCCATTTAATGAATGCTAAAAATTCAATCTTCATAATGAAGGAACCACAAGCATTAGAACAGGTTTGCTAAAGAACTATTTGTTAAAGACCGCTCTCCTGCCTTCTAAAGTGTTCCTATACACCAACTTCCAAATGTTCAAACCCAATCTACCAGGGAATGAGGAGTGGAGTGCTGAGAAGGGAAGCAGGGGCGAGCTCTTGCTGTCTTGGATGTGACTATACATGTGCTCGCCAACTGCAGAGAGCCTGTGCAGGCTGCGCTTCCTACTTACTGCTGGACTTGGTGGCTGCAGTTTGCACTTGTGAAGCTCACAATCATCTGCAGCTTTTCGGTTGCATAGTTCACAAACTGCTGCTTAAATGCTCTCTCTTTAGCGCGGGTGGTCCAGGTCAGCCTTTCATAAAGATACAAAGCTCCGTACATACTTAAGGAAACAGAGATTAGTTTCCAGCCCACTGTTTTCCAAATCTGCAAGACAAAGTCACAGCTCACTGTGAGAAGGAAACACACTAGAATGAGACAGTGAAAGATTGTGACTCCTGATCATCTTCTAAAAGTGTATATACCTTCCTCAAAGAAATCGGATAGAAAAAAATATAAACCATCAGGATGAAGTTTCACAGCCTGCCACAATTGATGGGCTGAATTAAGCTCCCTCTTGCCCCTTGTAAAGTTTTCTTTAATTTTTCTTATGAGTGTTCTGCCTGCCTACATGAATGTATGCCAGGTATGTGTGTAGTGCCTGTGGAGGCCAGTAGATGACATCAGACCCCAGGACTAGAATTACAGATGGCTGAGCTGCCATGTGGGTTCTGAGAACCAAGCAGCAGTCCTCTGAAGAGCAGCACATCTCAACCATCTCTCCAGCCCCAACTTGATACTATCTCAAGAAAAAAAAGGAAGAAAGAAAATTATATTTTAGGTTGAATGTTTCAAACATTATAACAGCACATACATGCTGTTAATAAATAAAAAACTGAACACAACTTACTAATAATCTTCAATACTTAAGTCAGCTCCTATTGGTATTCAGAGACAGTCATGCAGGACATCTTGTTTGTTGTCAAAGATTAAACCAGCCCTCACAAAAGAAAGGCAAGTTTTCTACCAACTTGGCTTTCTTGTTATGTCAATATATAAATGAATCACTTATTTGTGTGCTGTAGTGAGAAAATAGGTCATTTTATTAAAAGCCAGATAAGGTTAGGAATGTAACTCGGTGGCATAGCCTATTTGGCATGTGCAAGGCTCTGGGGGCACTGCCCAAAGGAAAACGAACAGCAAACAGAAACCAACTCATCCTAAACGTACAGGCAACGGTGTAGGTAGATAGGGGTGCATGTGTGTGTGTGTGTTTAAAGATAAGTTACATCTGTAAAATCTTAGTCACTACTTTTTTTGTTGTTGTTTTTGAGACAGAGTTTCTCTGTGTAGCCGTGGCTGTCCTGGAACTAGCTCTATAGACCAGGCTGGCCTGGAATTCAGAGATTCACCGGCCTCTGCCACCCAAGTGCTGGAATTCAAGGTGTGCACCACCACTACCCAGCTCCTTAGTCATTATTTACAATTTACAAATTTTCAGATGCTTGACAGTTCCTGAGAATATGATCATAACTTTATTAAAGAACTGTTTCTTACCACTCCCCCAACAACTATGATGCCCATGGAGGTTCTAGATGTGAGGGATGCCAATCCTGTGATCAAGGTGATCATGAGCTCTTCCTGAGCTGCACCGTCCGGGGTTGCTGGGTTAGGAGGAGCAGTGGGAGTTGAAGCCAAAGATCTAGGGAGCTGGAGAATTTAGGAGAAAACAAAAGAGTTACATTTATAAATCTGTTTGTTTTTAAAAAATAAAGCAATTTATGGAGGGAGGGGAAGATTCCAAATAATGAGTAGAATGCAACTACATGAAGAAAATAAAAATACAATAAAAGTTCTTTTTCTTGTTGGCGGTGGGCAGGGTTGTGACAGTGTCTGACAGGTTGCCCAGGCTAACCTGAAACTCAAACTCAGAATCTTCCAGCCTCAGCTACCAGACTGCTGAAATGATAAACATGTACCTTCACAGGAATTATTTTCTATGTGAACTAATGATGTAAAGAACAATAAATTTAACAGTAAATCAGTAAGAATTAAAACTGGTTTTCTAAGAGTAACTTTTCTTATTTTTAATTATGTGTATGTGTGTGTATCTGTAGTGTACCCCAAAAATAGGTGTTGGATCCCCTGGATGTTACTGGCACTCTTAACCATCGGGCCATCTCTACAGCTAACTCTATCTCCCAAGAATTAAGATTTTTTTTTTTTTTTTTTTGGTTTTTCAAGATAGGGTTTCTCTGTAGCTTTGGAGCCAGTCCTGGAACTAGCTCTTGTAGACCAGGCTGGCCTCCAACTCACAGAGATTCTCCTGCCTCTGCCTCCCAAGTGCTGGGATTAAAGGCAAGCGCCACCAACTGCCTGGCTAAGACTACTTATTTTTTTTTTTTATATTTATTTATTATGTATACAATATTCTTTCTGCATGTATGCCTACAGGCCAGAAGAGGGCACCAGACCCCATTACAGATGGTTGTGAGCCACCATGTGGTTGCTGGGAATTGAACTCAGGACCTTTGGAAGAACAGGAAATGCTCTTAACCTCTGAGCCATCTCTCCAGCCCCTACTTATTTTTTTTAAGAGTTGAAGATGTAGCATAGCACTAAGACTTGTGTGCTTAGCACATGCAATGTACTAGCTCAAATTTCTAGCATTAAAACAAACAAACAGCTGGGCGGTGATGATGCACACCTTTAATCCCAGCACTCGGGAGGCAAAACACATCAAAGAAGATTAAAGAATAAGCCACACACTGAAAAATATATTTGGACATCACCTATCTATAAAGTAAATTGTAAATAAATTGTAAATTTACATGCAGATTATATAATCCCTAAACTTAGTAGTGGCCAACAATTACAACTAGAACGTGAATAAAAATATTGTTCAAGAGGAACACGTCTTTAATCCCAGCACCTAGGAGGCAGAGGCAGGTGGATTTCTGGGTTCAAGGCCGGCCTGGTTGCCAGAGTAAGTTACAGGACAGCCAGGACTACAAGACCCCATCCCCCAAAAAGAACACAAGGGCAAAGGGTTTATTTAATAAGCACATGAAAAGGTGTTCAAATCAGCCATTAAGGAAGTGTAAATCAAACCCTTGACGAAATATCAGTTCATGCTCACCAGGATAAGATAGACAATAAAACAAGCATGCAAAGTACACCTAGAAAATTAAGCCTTCACAGTGCTGGCGGGCAGGATAAAATGTGACCAGCTTGGAAAAGAATTTGGAAAATCCTAAGAAACATAAACATAAATGCTAGGAGTGATGCTCACCTGTGATCCCAACGTTCAGGAGGCTGAGATAGGAAGATCATTAAATCTGAGGCCAGTCTGGGCTACAAAGTAAGACCTTGTCTAAATACCTAAAATAGCAGGGCATGGTGGCACACATCTATATCCCAGAACTTGGAAGGTAAAGAAGATTACACATTCAAGGTCACCCCAACACACACACACACACACAGACACAGACACACACACACAGACACACACACAGACACACACACACACACACACACACACACACACACACACACACACACACACACACACACACACACACACACACACACACACACACACACACACACGCACACACACACACACACACCAGGCAGAAAGGAAAGGATGGGAGGCAGGTAGGGAGAGAACGCTAATAAAAG
>PVIU01010311.1:0-37826 GCA_004026605.1 Ondatra zibethicus | reverse complement strand
TTTACTCCTGGAGTACCCCTAGAAACGAAGCACACATCCACACGAGGGCATACATCCACATCCACATGACAGCATACATGTGCACCCACAGCATTTTCAAAAGCAACTATGAAGTGCTATTCACAATGGCTGCTATAAGAACCAAGGCAGTTGTACAACAGGCAAAGGAATGTATTAAAAATGTAGTTTTATGTGTAGGTTACATGAAAGCCTTTATTGAAGATGAGATGTTCTGTCTGAAGAATATTTAAAGTTTTCAAAAAAGCAAATACCCCACTAACATAAAGAGAAAATATAGTTTATATATGCAATAGAATTCTTTAACCATAAAGAATGAAGTTATGTCATTTGCAGGAAAAAGATAAAACTAAAGAGAACCATATTACATGAATAAATCATATGAGTAAGACAAGTACTGGATGACTTTTCTCACTTGCAGGTCCTGGGCATGACAGGTACATGTATCACATATATACTGGGGATATGCAAGCAGAAGCAGAATTGTTTAGGAACAAAGGCGACTAATGGGAGAGGTAGAAAATGAGAACAGAGTGAATAGTCGAGTATTAGGAGAGTCAAGTAAGAGGCCCAAGCACCTTTAAATGAATATAAATGGGGAGGTGTATATAAAGATTATCTTAAAATTTGCTTAGTAGAGACCACTTAAATCTAAAATAGCAGCCTCTCACTGTCCTCCCCGGACATGCTACATAATCACTTCTGCAGGCTTCGTTGGTAATGACTTTCTTGCAAAGCCAGCCACCATACTATGGGCCAATGGACAACGGAGAAATAAAATGTGTTCCACCTATTACTCTGCCACCTGGAGTGCTACAACACTGACACTTTGAGGATGTACCTTGAAAACATCCTACCTGAGGCTCTGTCTAGGCACCTGAGACACTGGGGAATGTGCAGATGGCAAATCCAAACTGACCAACCTGACTAGGTAACCCCAGAGACATGAATGGTGACCTGCCATAAATGGGCAGGAGGGAATCTCTGGAGAAGAACAAAAGTGTTCTTTTTTTTTTTTTAACTTTAATTTGAATTATGTGTTTATGGAGGGGGTATGTGTATATAAGCCTATAATGGCCAGAGGGTGTCAGATCCCCTGGAGATGGAGTTACAGACAGTTCTAAACTATCCAGGGTGGGTGCTGGCAGCCAGACTCAGGCCCTGCAGAAACAGTGTGCACTCTTAGTCACTGAGCCACTTCTCCAGCCCCAACAGAAATGCTTTAAAAGTAGATTATGATGATGTTTTAATTTATTTTTATGTTTACTATTTATATGCACATGTATGTGTTTGTGTGAATGCATGACGGTGTACAAAGGCCAGAGGAGGCTGTCACATCCCCTGGAGCTGGAGTTACAGGTGGGTGCCGAGAAGATAGGTCTTCTGCAAGAGCAACAGTGCTTTTAACTCTTGACCTATCTCTCTAGCCTCTGGGATGGTTTTTACTCTATAAACTTACTTGAAATTCTAAAATTAACAAAAATTAAAGCTTATTGTAATTTATTTAAAGTTTAGAACCAAATTTTAAAAGTACTTCCTGTAAAGTCTGAGAATCTGAGTTCAATCCCAGAAGCCAAATGGTAGAAGCACAGAAGTGACTCCTACATATTGTCCTCTGACCTTCACATGTGGCACATACATGCACATGAACATGCATTGTACACACAAGCAAACATGTACAGATACAAAAATAAGTAAATGGAGAGGCTGCAAACCTGAATGCAGAACTATTTATGGCATTCATAGCATTAATGGGCAAACAAACTACAACTCAGAAGAGGCTGGACGAGACAGACACAAGCGCCTAAGCAGGCAGATTCGAGTAAGCCAGCTTATAAGTGAATCTGCATGAGCAGTGTTAGGAGTGCCAGCTGGGGCAGTCAAGACACATACCTGAAAGACAGGCTCGGAGAGCCCAAGCAGCACCCTCTGTGCATTTGTGGAGCCCAGGAATCGATGCACAAGGGAAGACCAGCCCAGGGAAAATCGAAACACAATGTCCTCTTGAAAATCTGAACACAACTTGTGGCAATTGAGATCATAGCTGAGATCAAATTTTTTGCAAGGGACTAGTGTATGAAGCTTACTCTGTATACCAGCTGGAAGTAATGGCTTCAAGTTTTCTGGAAAAAGATTACATTTATTTTAACAAACAGGAGTATGTGTTTTACCTTCCAGGCAATGTACCCCAATGAAAACAGCCCTTTATGAAAGAAATGGGGAGAGAGAGGGGAAGGAGGGAGGGAGGGAGGGGGGAGGATAGAGAGAGGGAGACAGAGAGGGAGAGAAGGAAGGATGGAGGAGGAATGTTATACATGACTCTGCAGACATGAACATTACCGATAATTTCTTGTTGAGATTGAAGCATGGAGGCATTGACTTCACTGGTGCACCGATCAGCCAAATTTCTTCCCATACCATCTTCTATGTGCTTATTTAATTCCTATCAATAATAATTGTAAATGTCCACTTTATTTTTTTCCATATAAAGTAGGTAGATTTTATAAAGACTGTTGAAACAATCTTCTTTTGGGAGGATGTTGGCAATCAAACCTAGAACTTCACAGTTGCTAAGCACATGCTTGACCACCGAGCTCCATCCCCTCTGAAATTTTACATGTGAGATAGTTTGTATTTACTACCAGAGCATGGGAGCTGTCATCCTCTGTATAGGAACTGCCAAGAATGAAGTGAAAGAGCCACTAAACACACAAATAAAGCAAAGAGCAAGAGAGCAGCCTCAGAATAAATGGCCAACAACTTGAACTTACACTCTTATACACTTTCAGTACACTGGGGGTAGGATGAAACTCAGAACAAAACTCATCAACCAAAACAGACAGTCGACAAATTTCATCTGTCATTGCACAAGAAACCTGAAAACATTAAAAAAACTCAGTGTTAAAAATTAAAGTCATTCATAGCCAGCCAGGGCTGCAAAACAAGACATCCCCTCAAACAAAAAAGATAAAATAAAAAAGATTAGCAACTGCTGAGAATATCAAATCGAGGGACATATTCATTTAAGGTGAGAGACAGATGCATTTAGTGCTAACACACTGCTGCTTCTAGACACCGTGACCAGAGACGCTGTTACCTTGTTGGCCACCTCCTCCGTGACCTCCTTGATTTTCTTCTTAACATCTAGTGTTAGAAGGTTCATCTGGTTTCGGATGAAGTCCAGTCTATCAATTTGGTCTTCCCTCTCTTCCATTGAATAAACCCTATTTTATTACGAAGAGTGATCAATATGTGGGCCATGTTAAAGTTTAAAGCAATTAATTAAGCAAGGTCATTCATTTATATCTGGAACCATTATTTAACATGACACAAGAAAAAAGAAATCTTGTGTTCAAAGTCTGAAATGACTACAATTGCATTTCACCTGGCAAGTCTTCAATGTCGATGGCTTAATATAAATGACCTTGACTCTCCCGAGTTACCTGCATCCCACAAAAACATTAAGGATTCTAAGTCTCCATGACAGCGATTCAGTTAATAAACAAGTGAAGCAGACAGTACAGTGGGAAGCCACAAGCTCCTCCTGTTATCTATGCACTCTATGAATAAGCAGGCACAAAAGAGAAGCTCCAAATATCCACTATCGGACTCCCCGGGAAGGTCTGTGGACCTTGGATGACAGGAAAAGTAGGACCTAAGAGCTTTTTAAGAAAACCAGCAGCATTAGTTTCTAGGACATTGTTCTCAAATCACATCTTTTGCCATGTTTAGTTCAATGTCCTATGTTTTAAAAGATGGAAGTCAGTCAATTAGACTATATTTGTTATTTGGCATGCATCAGGAGTCAAGCTGGAATGGGTTTCAGCAGCAACACGCTGAGCATGCAAGCTGTGCAGAGAGACGCTGCCTTTTACATGTGTTGCTGAATAAGCTGCACAGTCAAGGACAGGCGGAGATGTCCTATAGGCTGGGAAGTGTTCTTAGTGAAAATATGTAATTTCAAAACTTCAATTTTAAGTGCCAGTGACAGAGGACTTATAAACAATCAAGCAACCTTCAGTTTTATCAAAGCTTAACAGGTGAAGCTTCTAATCCCTGTGTTTGGGAGGCTGAGGCATGTGGAGTGCCATGGGTTTTAGACTAGACTATCTCAAAAACATTCTTCGATTTCACCCCATCTTGACTTAATCTTTGATGCTTTCTATACTTCCCTGAACTGGATTAGGCTTGCTAAGGCTCCATGAGGCCTGATAACATATTTCTCACACCTAACAACATTTTGCAATTTGTTACCAAATGTGTCAAGTTTTATATTTTAAAATGGCCTTAACCCAAGCTCTTCCCACTTCAGCCTCACCAGAGCTGGGATCACAGGTGGGCGCCATATCTGGGAAAGCTGTCTGCTTCGGTACCTTCGCATACTATTCAAGGTTACAGAAGGGCTATGAATTGACTGTAAACAGCATCACCTGGTTTGGAAATCTTCTTATGATTCTGCTTGAAGATCGGTCTTCCTCTCCCATGACGCTACTCAACATTTTAAAGCCACAATTCATACACAGTCACCCAGGGAAGGTCACAAAATTAATAAATCATCTTCAAATATTCATTTAAAAATACACAAGCAGGCACCAGTAAAATCACAAAACTGATCTTAGTGCCAAAGTATTTTTCGTACCATTTCAAACCTCAGCCCTAAAAATCTGACACAATGAAAGTAAGATTTGGGCCATAATAATGGGGATGCCTACCTCTTCTCTGCTGCTGCCACGTTTACTGAGTCCAGTATGTTTTTCACAGTGTCTAGTATCTGTTTAGCTCTGATAGTGTGCTGCTCAAACTTTGTTTTCACTGCTGACTGCGAGATACACTCCTGCGAGGGGCCCAAGCCATAACACATTACTGCAATTCCATCCAAACACTTTCAGGAATTCAAACACAAAAACTTGCTGGTTGTAATTTAAACCAAAACCAAAAGGAAAGATGGAAAAAAAATTGCATGATGAAACAACTTAAAATTACAAAGATTAAGCAAACTGAAGGACTTAAACGTAAGAAGAGCTGTAACAGCAAGTTTGTATTTTTGTGCATCTTCACACAGTAATGTGCAGGGGGCTGACTACAGAACAATTACAACAAAAAAAGAAACTAACAATTGGCACTATTCTCAGGGTCACAGATGTCCCATGAGAAATACCTATTTGTTTTAACCATGTTTGTAATATATAACCAAATAAAGTCTGAGTGGTTAGAATTCTTTGTGGTGGTGTTTTAGAATTCTTATTTTTATTTATTTATTTTTGGTTTTTCGAGACAGGGTTTCTCTGTAGCTTTGGAGCCTGTCCTGGAACTAGCTCTTGTAGACCAGGCTGGCCTCGAACTCAGAGATCCGCCTGCCTCTGCCTCCCAAGCGCTGGAATTAAAGGCGTGCGCCACCACCGCCCGGCTTAGAATTCTTATTTTAAAATGACTTATATAACATGATAATATACCTAAGGTTACTGAAAAGAATATCTAAGGATTAATATATGAGCAGTTAAAATTATCATTAACATTTTAAAATACACAAGAAAGCCACTTGCAGCAATCTCAAAGACCATGAGAGTGCCATGGCCTGAAGGATGCTGAGCTTGACCGTCTCCCTTCACAGCAGCTGTAGCTAAAATCAGCCTGTGTCTCCCAACAAGTAGACCCCTCCCCTTCCTTTCTCCCTCTTTTTGTTTTTGTTGGAATGTGTGTGTGTGTGTGAGAGAGAGAGAGAGAGAGGAGAGAGAGAGAGAGAGAGAGAGAGAGAGTGTGTGTGATTATGTGCGTGCATGTGTTTGTGTTTTGAAGTAGGTTTCGCTCTCCAGCCTCCAACTCACAGCAACCCCCAGCTTCCCAAGTGCTATGGTTATAGGCATGCATCACTATTTCTGGTTCTTTGAATTTGTTTTTAGATACAGAGTTTTATACATAACCTAGGCTCTATATAACTCAGGCTGGCCCTAAAATGAAATGGAAAGCACATGCCACTACACCATGTCAGTAGTGTGTTTTAATTAGCATATGTCAGAATGTATAACATACCAATAAAGACATTTGCTTTGTAAAATTTTGTTTCAATTTTTAACATGTGTAATATATGCCATACTTTTTTTTTTAATGATTCATCATCAAAAGTTAACAAAAAACTGTTACAACTAACCTCATTTAATTTTTACTTCCAAGAAAGTAAAATTCTACACTGATACAATATTTCAAAACTCAAAGTAGTTAGAAAAAAGACCACATGGTCTTTGAACAATGCAAGAAACCCTAGCCCACATGGTGTCAGCATCAGCAAGGAGAACTTGCTCACAGGAAATGTTCTGACTTTCTGTTTCTATTTGGCTCATACAATCCTCCTGCACTACTATAAATCCATCACTGGGAATGTCTTTATGTGTGTGCATGTGTGCGTGCGTGCGTGCATGTAATACTAATTGTGGTAATGACTTTCTGAAACTCACTATTGTTCTTCTGTCAATACTGACAGAAGCTTTCAAGCTTCAATCCTCCAGGTATGAGTTACACTGGAGTCATCTGTATGTTCCACGCTTACTGAATGTGCTATTCACAACTTCGTAAGGCTGTCTCACTCAGGAAAAACCTAACTTTTTGCTGTGTAGCTATTTCTTCAGTATTTTCTTTGAGGTATGGAAAGCAGAACAATTCTTCTTTTAGGCTTGTAATGACAGTCCATTCCGTCCCCCGTTAGCTTTCTTCTTTCTTCCCCGTACCCTTCTCATGAAGCTCCCTACTGACAGCAAGTTGCCTACTCCTGTTCTGTGAGTTTGAAGCAGAGGATCTGAGATATACCTTTCACTAGAACCTGTGATCACTGCCCAGCTCTGAGCACTTTTAAATGGTCCAACTAAGCTTTGATTTTATTTTAAATAACTACCTTGTAAATGTGCCATATAAATATCCATAAAATTATAACAAAAGCATAAAAACGATTTTAAGAGAAAAAGTTAAAAGCAATGTTCCTCGATGAAGTCGATCTAGATGTCAGTAATGAAGACCCAGCGCGGAGAAGACAGCACAGTGCTAGAGCTGGACTAGACAAGGTGAAGGGACTCAACGTCATCAGCATGGGAGGTACTAGCAAATATAAGGAAGAAAAGAAGTCTTTCCACCAAGGGTATCCACACTGGGGTTCTAGTCATCTACAGGGTCTGAAGGAGCACCCTGAGAAAGTCCTTACACACTCTGAACTAACGAATTTTTGCTGGGAGCATGCAAGTGCACAGCTTGCAGAGTTACGTTATCAGAAACTATTGTACCTTTGTGAGAGGTTAAAAATACTGACCAAACTACTCTCAATTCCATCTTGTCAGAACATGTTATAGACTTTCAAATTTAAAAACTGAGAACCAGGGGCTGGAGAGTTGGCTCAGCGGTTAAGATCACTGGCTGCTCTTCCAGAGGTCCCGAGTTCAATTCCCAGCAACTACATGGTGGCTCTCAACCATCTGTAATGAGATCTGGTGCTCTCTTCTGGCCTGCAGGCATATGTGCAGACAACATCTTATACATAATAAATATTTAAAAAAACAAACAAACTGAGAACCAAAATGAAAAGCACAGATCAATTTGTTTTCTGATTTCTTGTTAACATCTAAAGAAGTCAGTTTACTAACAATGCACAGTTACAGACACCCAAGAATGCTATTTCAGTATGTTTTAAACTCAAAGTGAAAAAGACAGGATAAACTTACCTCTTCCCTGGATAACATTCATGGAGATATGCACATGTTTTTATACATGCATGTGCGTGTGCACGCATGCACACACACATACTGTTTAACAAAGCAGTCTCACTAAATTGTTCAGGATAGCCCTGAAATCATCCTGACTCAGTTTCCCAAGAAGTTTAGACTATAGCCATGTACCCAGCTTTCTTCTTGTACCTTAATGGCCAAACATCCATGATGTCACTACCAACACCAGGCTTGGAGTCACACCTGTGGTCTCCAGGACTTGGAAGGCTATAGTGGGAAGACCACAAGACCCAAGCATTCAAGATCAACTTATCATAGAGACCTTGACCAAAATAAAAAGCAAAACACATCAACACTTGTCTTTTAAGAAAGGCCAGCAAGGTCTACAAAACAAGTTCCAGGCCAGCCAGAGCTGCACAGGAAACCCTGTCTAGAAAGAAAAGCAGTTGCTATTAATTCCTTTTTTAAATACATGTCTTCATCTGCCTTTCTCTCACCATATAAAAGATTAGGGATTACTAAACTTTTCATTTAAAAAGTTTGGCTTGGTACAGTCATCATTTATGTCCTCTATTAAGGCAATTAGTCCTTATAGGGAATAATTATGGACAGTAGTTTTCTAATTCTACAGTCTTTGTTCACTTGCGATTGAGAAGGTGGTAAGAAATCAAACAGAACTTTAGTAAGCAAGGCTGTGTAAGGACTTAGAATGTCAACATCCAAAGAATGTTTCACTCAAAGATAGGATGAGTTTTAAGTTTTGGGGGGAAAAAAACCAAATGCCTACAACCCAAGATCCATTTCCCTCTGTGCTGGCTAGGGTTTTTTGTCAACTACTACCCAGCAACCATCATCTGTCCCAACAGAAATTACTGTCTGCTCTTGCTCCACAAGTATGAACACAAGAAATAACCATTCATTGCACAACATAAGCAATACTAGACCACTTTTTCATTTATAAACACAAACACAATACACCTTTCTCAATTCTTACAGGTCATCCTTTCTGCAGGGCCTTCATTTCTTCAAACCTTTCTTGTTTCACTTGCTGCTGTCACGACTACACTTAATAACAGCAGAGGTTATTGACAAAGTAGACAATTAAGATTATAGTCACTCTCCAACCAGTGCCATGTACAAGCCAGTAGTAATTAAATTCCTACCTCAAAAGTTTGTTCAAAATTCTGAAACTCTTGTAATCTTGCCTGAAATCCTTCCGCCAGTGCCCCACCTGTAACACAAAGAGTTTGATTTTTGTTTTTTGAGACCAGGTCTTACTACGCAGATGCCTTGAACTTGTGGCAAACCTCCTTTTTCAGCTTCCAAAGACCGTATGTTACAGGCGTGAGCCATCATGCCTGATTTAGGCAAAGATTTTTAAATCTAGTATAATAACCTTCCTTTACTTATGATACAGATGTTCCAAAACATCATAGCTGCTGTAAACTACAGAATATGAAACCCTCTATTATACTACATTGAGTCAATTTGCTTTCTTCCTATTGTTGTGCTAAAACACCATAATCAAAAACAACTTGAGTAAACATGGCTTACTTTTTCCTATCACAGCTCAATGTAAAGTTAAGTCAGGGCAGGAACCAGAGCAGATGCCAAAGAAGAATGCCGCTGACTGGTTTGCTCTCCAAGGCTTGCTCGGCTGTCTTTCTTATATTACCCAGGACAACCTGCCTGGGGTGGCACTGCTCACAGTGGACTGGCCCTCTCTCAGTCACTAATCAAGAAAATGTACCATAGACGTGCCCAGTGATCAATCTGATAGAGGCATTGTTTCATTAAACTTCTCCTTTTCCCAAATGACTTAGCTTGTGTCAAATTGACAGAAATCTAACCAGGACACTATGTTTTATTATCTACACACATACACATAGTTAATGCCGTTTTTATCTTAAGCAAACATTTTTTATGCACTGAGGTCCTATCTTTTGAAGTTAGAGGTGTGAAGGAATATTAACACAAATTCCATTTTGCATCTTCACAGTTTCACAGATTTGTTCTTGCTGTACAATCATAACAAACTTTATTAAGTCAAGCATTTAAACTTTTCACCTAAAGTAAGCACTTTGTGATCGTCACTGGGTTTGACTAAACTGCCTGTGTCAGTGGGCATGATCCATTTGGGCTATCTTCAGTACAATAAGGGTTCTCCAGCACAATCATGCAGTAACATGCTGGCTCATAAGACAGATGGATACTGCTCTGAATATACTGAACAAAAGGAAGCCTGTTGCCTGGGATGATGAGAGAGTTCACCACACTACTCTTTTTATTTTGTTTTTTTTGTTTGTTTATTTGTTTGTTTCAAGACAGGGTTTCTCTGTGTTATAGTCCTAGCTGTCCTGGAACTAGTTCTTGTAGACCAGGCCGGCCTCAAACTCACAGAGATCCGCCTGCCTCTGCCTCTCGAGTACTGGGATTAAAGGCGTGTGCCACCACCGCCCGGCTACCACACAACTCTTGACAGTGTGATTTAACACTTGCCATATATTACTGCACCACAGCTGAGCACAGTCACAGGTAGCAGGAAACAAGATTTACAGCATGCTACTGTTTAGTTATGACCTACACTCACATTTAAGAAGGAAACCGTAATGACTACATACCACCTTCTGGCATCCCCTGGGCTTTATGTTTTCGGGAGTTGAGAACTTCCTTGGCTGAAACAAAAAAGATCCGATTCCGAGCTTCCAAAGGACTCACAACTTTGAGCTCTTCTACCAAGAAGTGAAGGCATCTTTCCATGTGCTGTCTGCGCACCTGCAAGTAGCACAGAAATTTTAACAATTTTTTTTTTTTTTTGGTTTTTCGAGACAGGGTTTCTCTGTAGAAATTTTAACAATTTAAACAAAACAGAAATAATAACCTTTAACCACAAGCCAGTACTAAATTTCAGGTATAGTAACTGTCACGCTTTGAATGAGAAATATCCGACATAGGCTTGGAAATTTGAATACTTGTACTCAGTTGGTGGCCTTGTTTAGGGAAGTTAGGTTTGACTTGGCCAGACAAAGTGTCACAGGTCTTTGAGAACTTAAGGCCTCTCCCCACTTCCAGTTTGTTCTCTCTACTTAATGCCTGCAGTTCAAGATCTGAACCCTTAGCTTCCGCTCTAGTTGCCATGACTAAAGGTTGTCTCCCCACCATAACAGACTTTTATCCCTCTGAAGCCAGAAGCCCACATAAACTTTCTTCTATAAGCTGTCATGGTCATACTCTCATAGTGATACATATGAAGTCTGATCTTGATGGCAGGAAATCTCTACTTAATAATCTTCCTTCTGAACATCAACTATTACTCAAATATTATAAAACATCACAAACTAGTATTAATACCTACCTAATTGTATGGAACAATGTAATCAATTCTATATTAAGGGCACAAAAAATAATATGTATATTAACGGTAGTAGGCAGAAATACAACAGCCAAGAAAATGGGTAACATTTTTAGTTTTTACTTATGCTTATGTTCCAAACTGTCATCAGCGAGGCTGTTATAAGTACTTCAATAAGGATATAAAATAAAGCTATTGTCTTCATTTTAAATAAAAACATATAACAGTCTATTTCTCTTAAGAACATGGAAACTGGGACTAGAGAAATGGCTCAACATTTAAGAGCCCCCATTGCTCTTTCAGAAGGTTATAGTTCCAGTCCCAACAACCATATCAAGTAGCTCACAACCACGAGTAACTCAGGGGATCCAATGTTCTCTTCTGGCCTCTGTGGGAACCCACATCCATGTACATATATCCTCACAGACATATGTACATAAATGATGTGGAGCTGAGAACAAAAGAGAAGTCTACGCTTACAAAATGGCGCCTACCATCTGGGGCATGGAGCCACATAAGACCTAAAAAAAAGAAAAAAGAGGGCTTCTAGACCCACAAAAACGGGAGCCAAGCATGGATTATTGATAGCCATGTTTTTCTTTCAGATAGGCTCTGTTTGCTGGTGGCAAAAGAAATGGCTTCCTTCCTGGTTCACAGGAATGGCTCTGGTTCTTTTCAGGAGGTCCTGATACAGGGGCACTTAAATGGGGTTTGTGAGTAGCGTGCTACTAGTTGCTTAATGGTAACATAGACCCTCTGCGTCCCTGGAACTGGGGTGGTGAGCATGGCTCACTGAGGTGGAGAACATACCTCCACCATGTTTGATGGGGCAGAGCCAACATGGCAAATCCTAGCCATGCCTGCTTAGCATTAAAAAAAAAAAAACAAAAACTCTCCTGGTCAGAAAATGATTACAGATACATAATAAGACAGATTCAGATGAAAAAGACCTCTGAATGGGTCACACTGTTAGATAAATGTACATGGGCTTAAGAGAGAGAGAGAAGACAAATTACAGTTATAGATATATTAAAGTAATAAAGATAATAAGTATTAAAAAGTAATTGAGTAAAAAATAAGCTATGTAAAGATGGAAAATACACAGAGTCTGAATTATATATATTATTGTTTTCTTTGAATTTTTTGACTGTAAATGAGCTAAGTGTAGAGAAACATTTGATTGTGGAAGCTGCTAAGCTAAGCAAGGTATCTTGACTTCAAAATTTGAGTCTAAGGCCATGTTACTTTGAAAAAGAGGTTCTGCTTTTATTTCCATAGAGGATGGGAACTTGTGGACTCCTTCCAGGTTAATGTGGTTTGATGGAACAAGACCCCTTGAAAGGTCTCTATGAACCCTAAAAATACTTTGCCCAGCAAACAGCAGAAAGCAGTTTGGAGAAAACAACGCCCAAATTCCCAAAATGACTGTTTATAAATGTTTGTGTTTAAAGGGGGTATGATACAGAGGATGACTACTTTGCATTGGTTTGGACCTTGGTCTATTGATACAAATTTAAGCTTGATTTTTTTTACACTGTGTGTATATGTATATATGTATGTATGTGTATATACATACGTATATAAAACATATGTATATATATGTATATATATTCCACTTATGTTTCTACAGCACATTTAAACTTGTAGTGTATAATTAAAATTATGGATTAATAGTCATCTATAATAGTCAAACTATAGTCATGTTAGGTTTTCTAGATGTACAGAAATACATTTCAGATGGATAGGGATTCTTCAAACCTTTCAAAGACCTACAGAATATGGTATATAAAATGCTCTAAGAACTTAAGACTTTTCTCAGTAGTGAGATGTGTTTGCTCCTGGCAGCACCAATTACTTCAAGAGGAAGATGGACATCAAAGAATCTCCTTATGAAGTCTGTTAGCCATTTGGGCAAGAAACTGCTCTTGCCTGAACTGCTTGATGGTATGCTGTATGAACTGGACAAGCAGGACCCACAGAAAAATGATTGCTGAACTTGCCTAAAGGTGAGACAGCCCTTTAGGGTTCCTGATTCATGAAAGAGTCTGCTAGATATTCTGCAGGACACAGAAGAAAGTGACTAACAAATTGCTAATATAGGCAAAACAGTCTTTCAAATTCCCTGCTTCACAGAAAATTTTGTTGGATACTATGGGCCTGTAGGCTGAAGATGGATGCCCCAGTGGTACAGAAGAAGTTTGGGTGTCTGTCCAGGCAGTGAAATGTCCGTCAATTCTATAGTTTTGGAAGTTGCTGACAATGCACTTCCTATTTACTTAGGTAATATTATATCCTGGGGTCTTTGATGGAATTGAAGACTAGATGGTTATAATTAGTTTTCCTTAGTTATGATAAAAGATAAAGTAGATAAAAATACTGTAACTGTAATTCTTTCTTGATACCTGTTTTGTTAAATATAATATTACTATGTTAAAGTTAAAACCTTTCTTTTTATTTAGACAAAAAGGGGAGATGATATGGGATGTCCTTCTGTATATGTGTTGCTTTTATGGACAGTGAATAAAGCTGTTTCACCCATTAGCATTAACAGAGTAAAGCCAGGTGAGAAATCCAAACAGAGATATAGAGAAAGAATAGGCAGAGTCAAAGAGACTCCATGTAGCTGATGAAGGAGACAGACGACAGAACTTTACCGGTAGGCTACAGCCTTCTAGTGATACATAGATTAATAGAAATGAGTTAATTTAAGATGTAAGAGCTAGCTAGGAATATGCCTAAACTATTGGCCAAACAGTGTTATAATCAATATAGTTTATGTATGATTAATTGAATCTGGATGGCCAGGAAATGAACAAGCAGTCTCCATTTATGCACAAATATATATAAAAAGAGCTAGGTATGGTGTCAAAAGCTTGCAATCCCAGCATTTCAGAGATAGAAGTAGGAAGAGATCAGGTCTGTCTTCTGCTATTTCGTGAGCTCAAAAGATCAGAAAGATCAGGTTGAAGATACAACTAGTGGTAGAGTTCTGTTATGGGATAATCTTTTTGCATACTGTAAAGATATGTCTCTGCCTAAGGCACATTCTGATTGGTTTAATAAAGAGCTGAATGGCCAATAGCTAGGCAGGAGAGGATAGGAAGGATTTCCAGGGAGAGAGAAGAACTCTGGGAAGAAGAGAGGCAGAGAGATACTAGTAAATTGGGACAGATGGTATAGAAGAGAGGTAACTGAGCCAACTGGCAGAACAAAAATTAATAAAAACAGGTTAAGTTATAAGAGCTAGTTGGGAAAAAGCCTAAGCTAAAGCCAAGCTTTCATAATCAATATTAAGACTCCCTGCCATTGTTTGTAAGCTGGTGGCCCAAAGGAAAGTCTGACTACAGAATATTTTGTATGCATTGAAGCCCTGAATAAATCTTACAAAAAATTTCAAAGCTGGGCAGTGTGGCGCAGAGGTAGGCATATGTCTGAGTTTGAGGTCAGCCTGGTCTATAGAGTGAGCTCCAGGACAGCCATGATTACACAGAGAAATACTGCCTCAGGAAAAATAAAACAAAAACAAAACCAAAACAAACAAAAACCTCAAAAAGAACAAGAAAGAAACTGGGGCTGGGATATAGCTCAGTTAGAATATTTGCCTGGCACACATGAAGCACTGGTTTCAATTCCCAGAACCAATTATGAAGTGGTTATGATATTACATGCAAATAATCACAGGAATCAGTTGAGAGCTCAAGGCCAACATGGACTACAGAGGAGTTCTATCTCACAATGAAAACACATTAAAAAGAAAATTAAGCTAAAGAGAAATGCTTAACTAGTGAACTATTCTGTGAGGATGTCTAATTCTTCAATTCCTAAAGAGTAATAGAAACAACTTCATCTTTATAAACCACACAACTAAAATCAGAAACGTATTAAACAAAATGAAATAAATATTATTTATATACTGTGATGGTTCATATTGATTGGAGAGAGAAGAATCTAGGAGATTAGTGACCCACATCTCTGGGTATGTTTGTGAGGGCATTTCTTTCTGTCTTTCCCACCGCCCCCCTTCTCTGTGTAGCTTTGGAGCCTGTCCTAGAACTTGCTCTGTAAACCATTCTGGCCTTGAACTCACAGAAGTCCACCTGCTTCTGCCTCCCTAGTGCAGGGACAAGTCACTGCCACGCCTAGCTGTGAGGGCATTCCCAAGGAAAGTGGGAAGTCAGCAATGATGGTTCTGGGCCATCTTGCAGGAAGCTGCTCTTCTGCAATTCACTCTCTCACCAAGAACTGGATGGAGCCTTTAAAGCCACGCACCTCAACTATGTTATAAAAACGAAAAGCTGATCAACACATACATCAAACACCTTTGGGTGTTTTCTTTCTTTGTTTTCCTGAGACAGAAATCTCACTATATAGCCCTGGTCTGTCTGGCCTCCACGTCAGCCTCTACCTGCCCTGTCTAAAGCAGCACTTCTCATCTGTGGGTGGTGACCCCTAGGGTCACACATCAGATATCTTGAATATCAGATATTTACATTAAAATTCATCAACAGTAGCACAATTAGATATAAAGTAGCAATGAAATAATTTTATGGTTGGAGGTCAGCACAGCATAAGGAACTGTATTAAAGGGTTAGAAAAGTTGAGAAGCATAGCTGTAGAGTGCACCACCACATCTGGCTCTTAAATGTCAGGTTCTTTTTGTTTGTCTGTTTGTTTTGAGACAGGGTTTCTCTGTAGCTTTGGAGCCTGTCCTGGAACTCTACAGACCAGGCTGGCTTTGAACTCACAGAGATCTGCCTGCCTCTGCCTCCCAAGTGCTAGGCTTGTCAGATTCTTTTTAAAGTGAGTAGAGGATAGTTCAGCCAGTAGAGCGCCTCTCTAGCACACCAGAGTCTAGGTTCAATCCCAAGCACCATATAAACTAGGTGGCACACACCTGTGATCGCAGCACTAGGCGGAGGATCAAGAGTTAAAGGCTCCGGGAGCCAGGCAGGCTCAGTTGTTTCCTCTGCGTTCTGACGCAGGTGTTGTGCAAATCCACCGAGACAAGCACTAGTGATTCGGGTAGGCATTTTCTGTTACACATTCTATACTTTAATAAAAGTTAAACATGGAGCTAGAGAGATGACTAAATGGCTGAGAATCCAGTTGCTCTTCCACGTGGCAGCTCACAACTGTCTGTACCTCCAGTTCTAGCAGATCCAAGGCCCTATTCTAGTCTCCTCTGGCATGGAAGGGGTGCATAAACATACATGCAGGCAAAACACCACCCCCCCCCCAAAAGTGAAAAAGAAGTGAGACACAAAAAGATGTCTCTAGTTCTGAGAAAAAACATAGCTTAGTGTATCAGATACCTGTCACAAACCTCTACAGGTTTTCTAAAATCATACTCTGATTTCTTTTAATTTTTCAGACAGAGTCTAGTATGGCTCAGGTTAGCCTCAAACGTACAGCTCATATTGACTTTGACTTCCTGATCCTTTTGCCTCCACCTCCCAAGTCAGGCATTAGATAGAGTGTGTATCATGAGGCCCAGTTATATTCATATTATTTCCACATTCACAGAATAACTTCTCGTGATGTCCTCTGAGGTCGATTGTTTTCTCAGATAACAATGTACACAACTATAGTTCAAAATAAAGGGCGGAAACTTACATCCTCCATATATTCTGGCTCTGAGGCAGACGCATCCCAACGATTGTTCAGAATGAAAATGTTTGGCTTGGAGAGCCGCTCATTCACCTTATGGAAAAAATGTTTCTCCTGAAAAATATCAAGAACAACACTTTAACAAGCACTTTCTATTTAAACTTATAATGGAAACTCTCTGACTTAAAATCTGAATCATTAAAAGCACAGTGATTAGCATCTACTACGACCCTTGTGAACACTCATCTTGCCCTTGGAAATCAAAGCAAAAGCCCACTAGCACGGGTTCCTGCTCTTGCCAGGTCTCTCTTGAGAGTCAACCAACACTCACCAGTCTTTATGTATGGACAGAAAGTGACTGAATGATGATAGCCGCAGAACTTAAAAGTCACTCTGAATCATTTTTCAGAGTTAGCTAAGCTGCTGGTTGTGGTGGGGGTACACCTTCAATCCAAGGTAGAGCAAGCAGATCTCTGTGAGTTTGAGGCCAGCCTGCTCTACACAGTTAGCTCCAGACAAGCCAGAGATAACATAGTGAGACCCTGCCTCAAAAACAAACAAACAAACAAATTTAGTTAACTGGCATACTTGTATAAACTCTAATAACAAAGCAAATATATAAACTGCTTCTTGGTCTTTTGGCTAAGTTCAAGTGAAGATCATTATATATTTATAAGTACTGTTAAGTAAGTGTTGTGTCTGTTCACAGCAAGATGCCATAGCTAGTTGAAAATAGGAACAGCGGGCTGGAGAGATGGCTCAGTGGTTAAGAGCACTGGCTGCTCCTCCAGAGGTCCTGAGTTCAATTCCCAGCAACCATATGGTGGCTCACAACCATCTGTAATGAGACCTGGTGTCCTCCTCTGGCATGCGGGCATACATGGAGGCAGAATGTTGTACACATAATAAGTAAACCTAAAAAAATAAGAAAAGAAAATAGGAACAGCTCCACAAAGAAAATAATAGGTGCTAATGATGGGTTTAGACACACTGCTAACAGGGTCATAATCCAGGCTGGCCCTGAACTCATTATAATCAAAGATGACATTAAATATCTTATTCTCCTGCCTCTACATACAAGATTACAGATATGTGACTACAGCCAGCTTAACAGGTATTTCTGAAAGAGTAAAAGTTCAGAAGTAGACAAACTGCAAGAAAAGAATAGCATCAATAGGACTGGGGATGTAGCTCAGAGACAGTGTTTGCCTAACACATGCGCAACCCTGAGTTTGATTGCTAGCACAAAAGATAAAACAAATAAGACTAGCATAATCAGAGGCACCAAAGTCAGACTAAGGCTGAGCCATCTGCTCATCTGTGGGAGTGAAGCCCTCAGTTAATGTATGCTGTTTGACATGGGCCTCAGACACACAGGAAAATGGAAAAGACTCCTCCAGGCTAGGCTCAGGAAAATGGCAAAGCCTTTCAATGGTTCACATGGAGATGCTGACAGAGTGTGCAGAAATGTCCACAATAGTTTTCTCCCTCCAGATATTTACAACCTCAAGACTGCTCCCCCACAAAGACCGCTCCCACTACATCAGCTGTAAATGATAACCCTGCCCCCTTATCCATCTGTAATTGCCCCATATCCTTGTTCAGCTGTATGCAACAACCCTGCCTCTCTGTTGCACACATATAATAAACACACTGAGTACCTAGGGGTTGTGATTTCTCCATCAGATAATCCGGTCCTCCCAATCCCACTCTGTGTTTCCATCTGTTTGCCTTTTCTTCATTACTCTGTCACTTCTAGTCAGGTCCGCCCCCAGAAGCTGTAAAAGGACTTGGCCATCACCAAACGATGACGCTCCTGTACAACATCTCAAACACTTGTGGAGCTTCTCACAGAACGAGGATACAAGCTGTCCAGTATTACAACAGAAGCCTGGTATTTGCGATAGTGCGACCTCACTGGTGACACCTTGGCTACAATGGTACTAGTCACTCCTACACTTCCAGTGAATAACTTTTTCAATAGCATGCTACTGTTTGCATACTAGTTATCGAAACTCTGAAAGCTTGTCTGGACTGAATCTGGTCATTAAGGATAAAGAACCTTCCAAGCCAGGTTGGATGAGCTTGAACCTACATCAAGTTGGGAAAGGAGGAGAACTTGAAAAGTTTTGCCTGATGCCTGACAGGGAAGCAGGAGGAGGGATGGCTTGAATTTTTTTTAAAAAGACTCCTAAGTAAACATCTCAACAACCTTGGCACCACGGTCTTCCAGGCTAACACACACACAGGGTGAGTGTCAGTCTCATGCGTCTATCACCTTAAACCCACAAACACTAGAAGCTAAAGTCACTGAGCCCTAGATTGTTAGTGAAACCAGGTAACACTACAGGAGACTAGCAACAGCCCTCTGGTCCTACGGAACATAGGCCTTCAGTGAACTTTCTAGCTCATCACCAGGACTGCCCTCTCTTTACAGAATTAAAGTGAATGCCACCCAACCACAGCAGTAAGAGTAAATCCTACCGTGTTCATCAGTGTGGATTCTGAGTTTGCAACCAAAACAAAGACATCAGCATCAAGGCAGAACTTATCAATCCAGATATCCAGCTCTGTGGTAACATCTGTACCCGGGCTAATGGGAAGGAAGCAAACACCGTATCATATGACATTTGTTAAAAAGCAAAACTTGGGTTACAGATTTAAAAAAACCAAACAAACAAAATCTTTTCTATCATTTCAAGTGTAAAAGAGAGACATTCTCTCAGCCATCAAGCAGTTGTCTAGAAAATTTTAATTCAATGTTTTTGACAAAACAAGCAACATAATCAAACTTCAATCTTTAAAATTTTTAGGCTGGAAAAGCTGGGGGGAAAGTACCAATAATAGTCTAGGTTAATATCAATAAATTGTTCCAATCAGCTATATCCAGTATAGCTTAGAGAGGAAAATGCTTAGAAGTTCACCCAAACCAGAGAAAAATGTAGAGCTCAATAAATATCATGGGGAAAACAAACAAACAAATAAATAAATAATAAAAGCAGAAAGAAAAAACAAACAGTCCCCCCCCCAAAAAAATAAAGATGATTTTTGTGTTGCATGCAAGTTTAAAAAAAAAAAAAAGTTCACCCAAACAAAACAAACAAACAAAAAAACCCTCTGGGATCAGGCATGGTAGCGCACACCTTTAACCTCAGCACTCCGAAAGAAAAGTAGGTGGATCTCTGTGAGTTCAAGGCTAGCCTGGTCTATATAAGAGACCCTGTGTCTCAAAAAAAGGGAGGGGGAATCATCAAAACTGAGTGGTTTCCACAGATCATCAAACTGTTCATTGAAGAAACAAAAACAGAACAAAAATGTTTGAATCCTTTGAATACTATAGTTAAGAAAAATAATCAACTGATGTGCACTACTTCATTAGGCACTAGTAAGATGATCTTAAAATACGTCATGGGACCTGCTGCTATAGCTCAGGGCAGAATACCTGCATAGCAAGCACAAGGTACTTGGTTCAAGCCCCAATGCCACAAACTAAAATAAAATTTAAAACACATAAAAAAGCATATTAGTAAAAGAAATGGAAAAATTCTAAAATCATTCTGTTACCTTCAGACCATGCAAACCTCCTAGACTTTCCAACTGAATAAAAAGGGGAAGGAGGAGTAGACCACCAGGACTCACCTCTGCACTTCCTAACTGCCGGGCACCAGGACTCACCCCTGCACTTCCTAACTGCCAGGCACCAGGACTCACCTCTGCACTTCCTAACTGCAGACACACTGTGGCCAGCAATTCTTGCTCCTGGGGGCTGCTGGTCTTGCCAATACCTTCCCTGCCATGATGAACTCCAGCCTCCAACCGAGAACAAACCACTCCTCCCTCACACTGCTTCTTGTAGGAATCAGATCACAGCAGTGTGATAAGTAGCATTATTCTACCAAGTAAACCAAGAGGAAACAGAATTTGTATGTAAATTTACCTGTCTACTAAAACCAGGTCATCTCTCAAGAGGGCACATTTTGCTTTGGGCCAAAATACATGCACGAGGCAGCCAGCTTTCAAGTCTTTGTCCATATGGAGAGCGTGGGCCAGCTGATTAACTGTCTAAAGTGAGAAGGAAAAAGAGGTCCAATGAAAATTAAAGATACTATGGTTTGGCATATCCATTTTAACCCAAGCTAGTGCTAAACGCAGCCGAAGTTGGCCTTGATCTTACTACCCCTCTCTCTGCCTCTTCAGTGCTGGGAATTACAGGTGTGACCACTAAGTCCAGCTGAATAGCACCCATTTTTGCAAAGTTGAACTTCAAATGGTTTGAAATAAAACCACCTGATCAATCGAGAAATGAGGGTTTTTTTTTAAACATATATATAACATATATATATAAATGTATATGGGTATTCTGCTTGCATGTGGATCTGTGTATTATGTGCATACCTGTGCCTTCAGAGGTCAGAATGGAGCATCAGATCCACTGGAACTGGAATTACAGGTGGTAGTGAATTGTTATATGGGTACTGGGAATGAAACAATGGTGCTCTGCAAGAGTAGGCAGTGCTCTTAACCACTGAGTCATATATCTCTCCAGCCCGAGAAACCAGGGTTTTAAAATAACCAAATAGGGGGGAAAAATTTCCCCTTTGAAAGTTCACTCATACCACCTACAAAACAATCAGGGTTTGTAAAGATAAACACTTAACAAAAAGGACATTAGCAACAGAGCCCAATGGGACTCCTGAGTGATGCTGTTTATTGTAAAGGATGAGTTATGGATCTGTTGTTTCTACAAATTTCTATTTTCTGGCTCTTCTGAAATGAAGGTGATTTACAAATTTAGTTGTAAAGGGAAAAATCATTTAGAAGAAGTGATATTAAAATCAATTTAAATGCCCCACTGAAGTAAGGGAGGTCAATTCAAGTATGTCTAGCCCAGACTGGCCCCAAACTCATGGCTATCCTCAGGCCTCAGCTTCCTGAGCGCTAGGACTACAGATGTGAAGCGCCGCACTCAAATCTGTGGGCAAAGCCAGTCTTTCAACATTGTTTTTCCTTATCAGGCAGTAATTCACAAAAACCTTGAAACCCTTGTCATTTAAATCACAAACCATTTCTATTTCTCAAGATAACTTCTCAGGTATATTAACTTATGAAACCAATGTACATATTTAACATTAACTCATCTACATGTAAAATAAACAGCACAAGGGACTTAAAGCAAAATTAGAAAATAAATTAAGGAAAGGACATAGCACACATACCACTATAGCTGTTGCTAAGGTCATCTATTTAAGGGCTGGGAATGCGGCTCAATTGTACAGTGCTTGCCTAGTCCATGCTCTGTCAGCACTGCATAAACAGAACGTGGTGGCACATGCCTCTGTAACTGTGGCACTGGGGATGAAGCAAGGCCATACTTGCATACCCAGTTAAGGCCAGCTTAGACTACATGTGACCCTTCCTTAAATAAACTAAAATAAAAAGGCAGAGGTTGGAAAGATGGCTCCGAGGTTCAGAACATTAGTTGCTCCTCCAGAGGACTTGGGTTTGGTTCCTAGCACACACACATCCACTCCAATCCCAGGACATCTGCAGTCCTCTTCTGACTTCAACAGGCAATGTATCCATGTGATACACAGACAAAAACACCCATACACTCCCATAAAAAATAAGGAAACAGAGAAGAATCTACTTTTCAATTGTACTCAAAGTTTGAAATAAAGCTGAAGTAATAGTCTACAGTGACAATGTTAGATACTTTTGTTAATTTGGTTTTTTTGTAGTTTATTTTTTATGTGCATGGGTGTTTAGTAAACATGTTTATCTGTACACCACTTGCATGTTTAGCACTCACTAAGGCCAGGTGAGGGTGCTAGGTCCCCAAAAAATGGAGTTACAGGTGTTCTGATTCACCATGTATTTGCTAAGAATGGAACCTGGGTCCCTTGGAAGGACAGCCAGTGATATTAACCACGGATCCATCTCTCCAAGCTCCTATTTATTTGGTTTTTGTGTTTGTTTTCTTTTTTGAGACAGGGTCTCTCTGTATCTTTGGGGCCTGTCCTGGAACTAGTTCTTGTAGTCCAGGCTGGTGTCAAACTCACAGAGACCCACCTGCCTCACCTCCCGAGTGCTGGGATTAAGGTGTGCACCACCACTGCCCAGCTTACTTGTTTTTAATATGGTTTGCTTTAATAAATGCTTTGATAGATGGATAAGCCTATACAGCAATCTTAGTACAGGATTTATAAAGTTAAGATCGTGAAGGCTGGGCAGTGGCTCAGTGAGCACTTCCAAACGTGTCCCCTGGGGTAGCACCTACCACTACAAACAGACAAAAGATGAGGGAACACAGGGCTACAAGGATGGCTCAGCAGTTAAGAGTGGGCATTGTTCCGGAAGAAGACCTGAGTTTGGTTCGCAGCATCCACACTAGTGTGTCTCACGACTGCTTTTAACTCCAGCTCTTTTCTGGCCTCCTCCAGCACTAACTCATGTGCACACCTCCCCCCATTCTTATCATCACTGACACTTCTGAGTGTGCATGTAGACGTGTGGGCAGGCTCACACACGCACACGTGCACACACACACTTAAACTAAAACAAATTGATGGCACAGCAGTTTAGAGCACTTGTTTCTGCGTTTGGGTCCCAGCATCCACATGGTGGCTAACAACCATCTGCAACTCCAGTTTCAGGGCATCTGATATCCTCTTCTGACCTCCACAGGTAGCAGGCACATACACTATATACAGACATGCATGCAGGCAAGACACTCATACATATAAAATAAAACTTTCTAAAAAAAGTTTTAAAAAGAAAACTGTAGAAAATAAAATATCACACAGCAAAGTTTTTTAAGACTTAAATGATTCAACACAAATAATTCAAATTCCAATTTGGCAAAAAGTCTTAATTACAAAGTAACAATGGTGCCTGGGGTGGTTTGAATGAGAATGGCCCCCACACTCATATATTTGAGTGCTTGCTCTGCAGCTGGTGGAACTATTTGGGAAGGATTAGAAGGCATGGACTAGAAGGGAAGGATTAGAAGGATTAGAAGGCATGGACTAGAGGCTGGTTTGAGGTTTCAAAAGTCCTCACCATTCCCAGTTAGCTCTCTGCCTCACCTTGCAGGCTAGATGTGAACTCTCAGCTACTGCTTTAGCACTATACTAGCCTGCCCAGTGCCATGCTTCCTGCCATGATGGTCATGGAGTCCCTTTGAAACTGTAAGTAAGCTTACAATAAACTCTTTCTTCTAAAATTGTCTTGATCACAGTGTTTTGCATGGCAATAGAAAACTAACTAAGAAATGCCCTAAATTGTATGTCAGAAGTTTGAAGGGTGTGGCCTAATCCCAGCATTTGGAAGGCAGAGGCAGGGCATCTCTCTGAGTCAGAAGTCAGTTTGATCTACAAAGAAAATTTCAGGTCAGTCAAGGATACATAATGTCTCAAAAAAATAATAAATTTTAAGATTGAGAAATACTTTCATAACCATCTCATTTTTCTTCTCTCAAAATTAATTTGAAGGGTGTGCACCACCAACAAAGGTGAATAACAGACTGATTACTTAATCCTGGTCATGTCGTAAACTCACAAAACTAAACTAATGACTGAAACTCACCTACAGTTTACCAAAACCAGAAATAGCAAGGAGCTGGGGATGTAGTTCCATGGCAGAGCATTTGAGTAGAATGTACAAGGTCTTATGTTCAATTCCCAGCATACATGCACACATTTGCACATACAGAGGTATGGATCTTCAATACTTAACTTTTGGGTTTGTGAGATCTTTCTATTTAAGGTGGCTATGACTAGGTATGGTAACACTCTTAAAATCCTAGCACTAAGGAGACTAACTAGGAAGTTCTAAAATGTAAGGCCAGTACAGACTACAAAATAAAGTCCTATTACAAAAGAGGTTGGGAAGATAGGGTGATGGCCCTGTAAAATGCTTTCTATACAAGTATGAAGACCTGAATTCTGGTCCCCAACACCCGACTTAAAGATGGGTGTGCCACTGCATGTTGCTAATTCCAGTGTGGGGGAAATGGAAGCAGGTAGATCTCTGGCATTTGCTGGCCGGCCAGCCTGGTGAATCAGTGAGTTCCCATTCAATGAGACTATATCACAAAAAAGAAAGTGGAGAGTAACTGAGGATGACATCTGACATCAACTCCTAAGTTCCACAGGCATGTGCATAGTACTGTGCGCACGCATACACTCACATGCATGCACATAGGGACACACACATAAATACTTGGTTAAGGTATGGCTCAGCATTAAAGCACTTGCTTAACCTGGGTCCAAAAGGTACTAAAGACAATGTCTTTCTAAATCCTATCAGGCCAAAGTTAGCATCAAACATTCTAATTTCTTAGTATTTTATTCTTTTGTTGGCTGAAGCAGTACAGCAACACTGAATTAAAAAGTTTATAAAATAAGGCCAGTGGCCTGGCTCAGTGGGTAAAAGTCACTTGCTGGGATCCCATTGTGGAAGTGTGAGCTGACTCCCACAAGTTGTTCTCTGAGTTCCATAAGCACATCAAGACAGCTGAATACACAAGCACACACATGCATGCACACATGCACAAGACAAACAAATGTAATAAAAAGCCCATAATTTTTAAAAGAGACATTTATGAAATACCTAGGGACATAGATCAGGTATTAAATAGCTCAGCTACCATTTTCAAGAACTTAAAATGCCTCTGGCCCTTGTTTCGCAAATCTGCATTTACTCATGAATATGCTTAGTAACTTTTCCTAAGGTAAAAGAATGTCAGTAAAGTTTTTAAAAAAGACAAAGGCCAGACATGGTGTGCGTGTCCTTTACATCTCAGCACTCGGGAGGCAGAGGCAGGCAAATTTCTGTGAGTTCAAGGCCAGTGTGGTCTACATGGAGAGTTCTAAGCCAGAAATATCAACATAGTGAGACTCTATCTCAAAAAATAAGAAAAAAAGAGTTAAGATTAAATAGCAGTTTTCAATAATACCCTATGATTACTAAATCAGTTTTTAAAGAAAACTCTTAATTTGGTTGCTAGAGATGGCCTGGGGGTTAAACGCACTGGCTGCTCTTCTAAACTGTTCTGAAGTTTAGTTCTCAGCACCAGATGGCAGCTCACAACTGTCTCTACTCCTTTTCTGGGGGATCCAATGCCCTTGGTGGACACAAATGCAGGCAAATACACATAAAATAAAAATAAGACCTTAATTCTTTAAAGTTAAGGACGGGGCTAGTGGCGGAGTTTACCTAATATGCATGAGGCCTTGGGTTCTATCACCCCATCCCCCCAGTAAAAATGTTAACAATTTTATACTTCCAATAATTTAGCTCTCAGAAGTCAAAATATAAGCAATGGCTTTGCAAACTGTCAAAGTGAGTATCACTAGTAACCATGCCTAGCCACATGGACATCTTACAATTTCCAGGTGCATTATGAGTTGGGTAGTATACCTTCACACTTTTCTTTTCATCTGACCCTTCAGTCATAAGGTAGGCTTTATCTCCGTCGGTTCCCTCAACACTCAGGAAGCAGTTGGTTGTGTGGCCAATCCCGCTAGGGAGAACTTTATCCCACAGCATTGCATTGATGACAGAGCTCTTGCCACTACTCGTCCTGAGGAGCATGCAAAACAAGGAGTAAAAACAAGCTTCACTGTGCTCAAACCAACATTTCACAGTTCAATTTCACAGACAGCGCCTTTTATAAAAAGACCACGGAGCACACCTGTGATCTAGAACTTGGGAGATAGAGACAGGAGGACCAGTTCAGCTACACAAGACAAAGTAAAACAAGTTTAAAAAAAAAAAAGTAGGCAAATAAGAAAGCCAGACAAGCGCTGTTAAATATTAGCAGTGTATTTAGAGAAGATAAAGTGCTATAAAATTGTGGCAATTTGAAAACAAACATCAAAATTCTGTGGTGCATTTCCTATTTCAAAATGAGGTCTAATGTCCCATCTTCTCAGGGCTGGACTGTGTGACAGCAGTGGTTTCCAAGGATGAACATAAAAGGCAGTGCAGCTCCTTCCTGTTTACTGGGAATCTTGCCACAGAAGAGGTCAACTCTACTGACTGCTGCGCCGCAGTTAAGTCAGGCTGATGAAAGTCTGGCAAGGTGTGCTAGTTGAGTCTCCAAGTCACTCCAGCCCAGCACCAGATAATTCTACTCCTCCAGTGTTGAGCAGCCCCAATCTTCAGGAACAAAGACAAGCTGTCTCCACTGTGTCATGTCTGAACTAGGAATCAGTGTGTGCAGTGAAATGGATGTTTGTTTGTTTCAGTTTTTTGAGACAGGGTTTCTCTGCATAACCATGGCTGTCCCGGAATTCACTCTGTAGACCAGGTTGGCCTCAAACTAAGATCCACCTGCCTCTGCCTCCTGTGCTGGGACTAAAAGTGTGAGCCACCACTGTCCAGCAGTGATTCTCAAAACTAGTTTGAGAACCCTAACTCTATCAGAATCTGGGAGAATACAAATGATATCAAGTCCTCAGGTACATTATGAACCATAGCATCAGATTATAAAGTTACACCCAAGCACAGATAATCTTCCTCCTGTGCCTAACAATACTGGGATCATAGCTACATACCACCATGTATGAATCGCTTCAACTGTTTTTATGAAGCTTTATTTCCAACTCTCAAATAATTTAGTGACCAGCCCTAACCTAAAATTATCTAAGGGCTACCCTATCTCACCCAGGCTCGTTAGCATAAATCCAGGCATGATCAAAGGAGCTCATTATAAATAATAAAAGCTTTCCTATCACTTAGGAAACTCTAAAGGTTTTAGCAAGTCTGTGATAGGAAGAGACATGGATGCCAAATATACATCTTCTTTTCTAGCATCCCAATTACTCCTAGTTTTCCTGACCTGTGTGGCATCTCTAATTCATGGATGGTTCCTCTTCTCCCCTCTCTTGTTATTACTCTTCCTTTTCCCTGTGAATTATCTCATCAACTCCCCAGATCCCAATCACCAACCTAAGTATAATTTCTAAACTTCCTACAACTTGTCTAGGTTGCAATTTCAAATATCCAACTTGGCAGTTTGGAAAACTTTGTTTGAATGGCTAATAAGCACCCACAATACACATCTAAGTCACATGAACACAAACACATGTTCATAAATCTACCATGATAAATGACACTCAACCAACCAAGTAATTTGTGACTCTCACCTTTCTAATTAATCTCTAGGATACACATACTTATCTGTATGTGTACCATGTGCATATAGTGCTATGGAAGCTGGAGCAGGGTATTGGAGCCCCTGGAGCTGGAGTTATAAGGAACTGTGAGCCACGGGGTGGGTGCTAGGAACTGAACCCTGGACCTCTTCAAGAACAGTAAGTACTCTTAAGCATTGCATGTCTCCTGCCCTCTAGGTACTCTCTGATATCTCCTATCAACCTTACTGTCTAACTACACAGACTAAGACCTTCAAATGCCTCACCTCCTACCTCCTATTCCCATTCAATCTATCCTCTGTGCTCCACATCCAACATCATAATTGTTAACTAAATCCTCTCATTTTACCTTTCAAAACATAAAGTATACAGAACTCATTTGTGCCCTGGGAGGTCTTCAGCAAATTTCTCTCTGCTCGCTGTGCTAATGCTCCTGAGTATCTCAAACCTAACCAAAAACATTAGGGGCTCCTTCTCCCTTTCCACTTACCACTCTCTGCAAGAAATGGGCGGTAGGACCAGCTCATATCCAAGGCTTATTCCTCAGCTAACGGCAGGTTTAAAAGCCAATAAACCCAAAGCAAGTTGGTAATATGCTGTAAAAATACAGATGCTCCTGGCTCCCCACCATTACAGTTGAGTGATCATGTGGTTGACTAGGAACTGTTGCTCCCAGACACACCCTAAGCGAGTTTTCTACTGCACAGGAGTGTGCAACACTTCTACAACATCATGTATGGGCAGGGAATGAAGTCAATCACTGTAAGTCAGGGGCCATCTGTTCTATCTCTTAGCCTCAAGGAAGACATCAGTCCCCACCATCTAGAGGTGTCTTCCAACTACTTCACTGTAATCTTAGATAAAGCCTATTCATGGAGTTGCCTCTCTCTAAACTTGTGTAAGGCCTGAGAATACTGTACCAAGTATAAGTACCAGATAATAAAACAAAATAATAGAGCATTGTAAAAGGCTTAGAGGAACTCTAATAGGCTACTTTAAGAATAGAACTGGCTGGGGATGGAGCCATGTGACTGAATGTCTGCTTAGCATGTGACATGGACTGGATCAACTCCTAGCCCCACTGCAACACTACTAGAAGTAGCACTACTAGAAACAGAAATGAAGCAGAGAATTGACCTTTAGGAGCGAACATGGGAGAATAAGTTCAAGCCTACCCTCGGCTACCCTGTCTCAAAAAAGCAAAATCAACAAATAGAATCTGAGGGGGAATCCTTCAGATGCAGTGGCCAGGAAAGTCTTTTGAGGTTAAATATGAAAAATGATCTAGGCACTAACAATTACAACTGCAAAAGTCATAAGATGAGAAACAGTTTGACATGAGTTTAGTAAATAAATGTCATTATTGGTTAAAAAAATAAAAAAGATAGTTGAGACAAGAAGTATAAGGCTAGTCATTTGTCTTTGTGTCCCTCAGCTGAGCAGAGCACACAAGTGAGCAGATAGTTAACAGTCCTTTTTCTTTGCAGTGATGGTCATCAACCTAGGGCCTTGTGTATACAAGGCAGGCTTTTGATCACAGGCCACATCTGCAGCTGAACACCTGATGGCCAGAGGAGTATATCATGTGTGACCAAGAGCACTCATCACCCAGACATACTGACATATAGTGTTCCCTGCTCTTCCTCTGGGAATCATGAGTTGAGTCTTCTGGAAGACATACTTAGTAATCAATGAGAGGAGGCGCACACCTTTAATCCCAGAACTCCACTCAGGAGGCAGAGGCAGACAGATCTCTGTGAGCTCAAGGCCAGCCTGGTTTACATGGCAAGTTCCAGGATGGCCAAAGACACATAATGAGACCCCCATTCTCAAGAAAACTAAAATAAAATAATCAATATAAACCTAGAAAAATAACTCACAACCTAGGTATGGTGGCAGGATTCAAGGTCAGCCTCGGCTACATAGCAAACTGGAGCCTAGACTATTATACATCATGTTCTTCATTACCCTTCTCTCCGTCTTTCTAAGGCAATCCTTACGAGAAGAGAGTCCTAAAAAGGGAACATAGAGCAGCTCTCATAAAGCTTCACGTTCAGTCAGGAGATGGACAAGGTAACAGCTGCAACACTTAACCTAAGAACACTTCACCTAAGTGGGGGAGCAAGAGGAAAACCACCACTGAAACACCAGACAAAGCGGAGATGTGAGAATGAAAAGCTGACCCGTGCGGCTAACCCTAGATGAAATCATGAAGCTTTACCTGCCAAAAAATGCCACTTTCATATGTCTCCGCGACAGCACCTCCCCAATGACGGCAAGCTTGTTTCTATAGCCCTGTATTTCCACCAGATCATCCTCAGTTGCTATTCGATCAAGTTCCGGATTCCTGTAAGTTGCTGCAAAGTTGAAACAGTATTAGAAAAAGTGATATGAATGAATTCTGCTACGTATACAACTGGATACATTAGCATATCACTTGAAAAGTAAAAATCTTCATAGTATCTGAGTATTTGGCATATTCTTTATTATTTTTAAAATGCATGTGTCAGGTATTTAATCTAGGACCTCATACATTCTAGGCAGGCACTCTACCACTAAGCTATAACCTTGAATATCTAATAAAAGGTGAATGCCCACAGTGATGACTTCCCTGCATTAATTTCAAAAATATTAATGATTTCAAGAACTTGGTAAAAGGGATTACTTAATATTTATCTAGCAATCAAAAATACAAACCATATATGACACAAAAATCCAGTTTTAAAGAGAAAAATAAGAACCTAATAGTCATCTATTTTTGTTCAAGCCAATCTTGAGCTGGAAAGAAGTTCACATACTAAGCCGTGAAGTTTCCTACCACTCTGACAGGAAGGTAGGATTCAGTCTGTGAGCTAGGCAAGCCCTTCTTCCCGGTCACTCCTCATCTTGACTCCCCCGGGAAGGAATACAACAGTCCAATCAGTAAGAAAAGGCAGAAAGACATACAGACTGCAGCAGAAGCTGGGCTGATTAAAACCAGGCAAACTATACACACAACCCTAACCAAGGACGGAGGAAGTTCCAAGATCACGGGTTTGAAAAGGAGTGAAATGAGCCAGGGGTGATAGTGTACACTTTTAATCCCAGGCGGTGGTGGTGCACACCTTCAATCCCAGCACTCAGGAGGCAGAGGCAGGTGGATCTGTGAGTTTGAGACCAGCCTTGTCTACATAGCTAGTTCTACAACAGCCAGGATTGTTACACAGAAACTCTGCCTCTCAAAAAAAAAAGAAAAAGAAAGAAAGAAAGATAAGGAAAAGAGCAAAACATTCACTTTTTCCTCATCCTGGTAATAAAAAAAAAGCTAAAACTGTCTCTTTTTGAAGACAAGGAGACTCATCAACACTTAAAACTAACTCAGTGTTCAAGTAATTAAGCTTTTCACACCTATTTTACATTTCGAGTACATTAATAAAGCATGTGCAACTGGGTAATAATGGAAAGACTGGCATGAACTTGCTAAGGAGCCGAGGACCTTGAACTCCAGATCCTACAGGCTTGTACCACCAAGCAAAGATTGTAATGCTTAAAGCCTTACCTACATATTATACTACTCGTTATTTCTCATTTTACACTTCTTGGTTTATGTTTCTAGTTACTCCCCCCCCCTTCTTGCAACATTTTTTTCCGAGGTTTTAGAACAAGTCAAAAGAATTCAGATTCTAATGCTGCCTTTTCACTAGTTCCCAGGAGTGTTCAATCTATAATTGAGAGGAGACAAAAAGAGATTTTAATTTTACTACATTTAACTTCAGTTTTACTCCCTATCAACTGTAGGAAATAGACTTTTTCACAAGTCGCTGTGTTGGCTCAAATTCTTCCCAAACTGAAAACAAACTTTTTCACTCAATGAAACGTGAGTTAAGTGACATTTGGAATTGAAGATAACAAAAGTTCCAGACCTAAGGAGCTCACAATCTGGTGAGGGAGATTTAAAGGAAAAAGTGGGAAAAAGTTTGATTCAACCAAGAGATTGAATGCCTTCCCGCTGTCACTGGAAATAGATATTCTGGCTTTTTTTGAGACAGGGTTTCTCTGTAGCTTTGGAGCCTGGCCTGGAACTCACTCTGTAGACCAACCAGGCTGGCCTTAAACTCACAGAGATCCACCTGCCCCTGCCTCCTGAGTGCTGGGATTAAAGGCACGCGCCACCACCACCCGGCTATCACTACAAATATTCTAAGAATTCCTCACTTTTTCATTGTAAACCTAATAGGAAGATATGTTAAGAACCTGAAGAAATTCCAAATGAGTTCTCTCTAAATTAGTATATCTTGATAAGACAGTTGAGGCTACCTACCTTTGAGCAGTTATAACAAGCACAAAAGGAAAACATTTATGCTCTCCCAAAACAATTACATTTCATGTGACAGAAGAGATAAAAGACTGAGATACTAAAATTGCTCACGAACAAACTGGGGAAAAGGCATATGCAATGGCTTCCTAGAGACGCATGATTGCTGGGCATATACTAGCTCTGTGAGCTTGGGGTAAGGCACTTATCTTCAGAGCTTTAAAAGGAGTCTGTTGGTAACTCACCTACTGGTCTCATGAGAAGAAATTTTTAATTTCATAAAACTCTCAGACTAGTATCTTACTCATTTCTTCACTATGGAATCGCTTTAACTCACTATGGTATTGTCCCCAGAATACAGAACAATGTGAATTCAACAACTACACCTGAGCAAAGCACACACCTGAGCAGTTGGGAGGCAGGTGGATAAGGAGTTTAAATCCATTCTTGGCCACACAGCCAGCCTGATCTCAAAACAAAATAAAGAACTAAAGTTGAAATAATAAAACACTTGTATATATTTCCAACAGTAATAGTAAAAAAATTTTAAGAGGTACCAACCTTCAACAAAATGTGACCCCTCAGTAACAAACTCCAGTAAGCGGCCGAAGATTGCAGTGATGGCCTTCTTTGCCAGCACAAAGTGCTTCAGTGGAGACACACTTTCTGCCATTATGCACCTAGGGTGAAAAAAGTTAAAAAGCAATAATGAGCCTTCGGGTGATACACGCCTGGAGCTCAGCTGTGGGGCAGGCTGAGCCAAAGAATTCCAATTCAGCTTGGACAACACAACATAGCAGGGCTTTCCTCATCTCCAAAGCACTAATAACAAGGGGTCTGAAGAGGTGGCTCAGCAGTTAAGAGAACTGGCTGCTCTTCCAGAGGACCCTGGTGAATTCCCAGGGCCCACATGGTGGCTCATAAGTACGACTCTAGTTCTAGGGGTCTGGTGCCCTCCTCTGGCCTCCACAGGCACCAGGCACACGCATGGTGCACATTCTTACATGCAGCTACAATACCCATACACATAAAATAAAAATTATTAAAACATTAGAAAAAAAGAAAAGCCATTTTTAACAAATAATAAAAACTACACTGAACAATGAGGAAGCTGTGGTGTCACATTCTGTAATTCCAGCAGAAAGCAGGCTGAAGCAGGCCAGCTTTGACAAGACCTTGCTTAAAACAAAACCAATAAGGTAAAGCATTTTGGGACCCTAAAAATGGCCCAATGGGCAAAGTCACTTACTGCTAAGCCTAAGGACCTGAGTTCAATGCCCAGAAACCAACTGATGGAAGAAGACAACCAATCCCAATAAGGTGTTCCCTGCCTCTAACACAAGTTGTGAAACTCCAACAATCCCATACATAAATCAAATGTAACTTTAAAAACTATATGATAAAAATGTGTATATTTCTGGGACTGGGCAGATATCTCAGTGGTTAAGATCACTTGTTGATCTTGAGGAGGACTCAAATTGCGTTTCCAGAACCCACATGGCAGCTCACAACCATCTAACTCCAGTTCCAGGGGATCTGATACCCTCTTCTGACTTCCAAGGATACTAGGAAAAATATATACATAAAAAGGAAATTAAAAAAAAAACTAAAAATGCCGGGTGGTGGTGGCGCACGCCTTTAATCCCAGCAGTCAGGAGGCAGAGGCAGGCGAATCTCAGTGAGTTCGAGACCAACCTGATCTACAAGAGCTAGTACCAGGATAGGCTCCAAAGGTACAGAGAAACCCTGTCTTGAAAAACCAAAAATAAATAAATAAATAAATAAAAACAAAACAAAAAATATGTTTTAAAATCATACATATGCTAATACCTGCCAGTTTGTGTGTGTCTCAAGTCCCTAATGGCAAAAATTAACCTGACCAAATAGATTTACGGTAATTTTTTAGGTAATTTATCTTTTAAGAAATCATTTTAGTCAGAAACGGAAGACCACTCTTGAATGTGCTCTTACTAAAACTGGTGAAATCTGCCTCCCTAGTGCTGCCTGTAATCCAATTACTCAGGCGGCTAAGACAGGAAAACCTGCAAATTCAAGGCCTACAGAGGCAACTCTGAGTTCGAGGCTTCCTTGGGTCTCTTAGTAAGACCCTGTCTCAACATGAGAAGTTTAGAAATGGGTTGCAGCAAGGGAGGGCATAGTGGCTCAGTGGTGAAGCACTTGTCAAGCATGTGACACCTGCGCGGGTTCAGTCCTCGGCTCTAGAAAAATAATGTAAAATCGGTAAAGGCTAATGACAAAAGCATTGGTTGCATTTCCTCCTTTATTTCCCTCGAGGGAAGATGAAACTATTGTAGCTAAGCCGTGGCTGCGAGAGACTTTTAAGGCCATCAGGGAACTGGGTTAGGGAGAGGAAGCCAAGATCTCAAACCATAACTAAGTTATTAACTTTCCCAATTCACGTGTAGAGAAGAAAATTCCCAGGTCACAACTGCAGTAAAGATATTGGGAAAGCAAGAGCTTTCATCACAATTAAGGACTCAAGATTTCTTTAAAAAAAAAGAGGCATGAAGGCTCCAAGCCAAAGTCCCCAAACTTCAAGGAATGTTAAATTTAAAATAAAAGACGTTATGCCTGGAAGCTTCTTATGAAAGACACCGAAGACAATTACCCACTAACCCCGGCTTGCGTGAAAGGACGCGCCGTGGTCACCCGGAGGGTGGATCCCTCCGGAATCCTGAACTGACGGCGCGGAGGAGGTGCGTGGGGACAGGAAGCCGCGTGGGCCGTCAGCTGGCCCAGCCGGGTGGACTCCTACCTGGACAGGCCTTCCCGCAAGCCGGCCGCCCGTCGCTCCCGCCCGGCCCGCCGCCCCAGCCGGTCAGGACGCCCTCGTTCCCCCTGTCCGGAGCTCGAAGGTCACCCCGGGAGTCCCCGCCCGCCAGCGGACACTCACTCCGTCCCAGCTCCGACGGTCACCCAGCAACCAAAGCTCCGCCACAGCCCCTGGGCTGTCTCATCCTCCCGAGAGAGGGGAGGCGCCCAGAGCAGGGGCGGCGTGGCGGCTACTTCCGGTCTCTCGCCTCTCCTATTGGCTGTTACTCCGAGACCGGAACTGCATCTATTCCGGGAGCCATTTTCCTTCAGGGCAGAAGGCGAGGTTTGTTATGAGCAGGGACTTGTAACAGAAGTCCTACCTTGCAACTTCTCTCGTTCGTTTTTTCCCTTCAAAGTTTTCAAAGCTCAGCGGAACCTAGGCGTGAAAAGATGCCTGTGGTTGTCTTAGAGTGTGGGGTGCGAAGTTGGGATGCGTGTGAAAGGTGTGTTACTTAAGAGTTAACTTGTCTTTGACTTAAACTTTGATAGGCATCACCTGGAAATCTTGTTAAACTATTGATTTTGATTCATTGATCAGGTGAAGCCGGAGCGCCTACATGGTTCCATATCCCGGGAGAGCCTCCACAGCATATGTCCTTTCCAGAATTAGCAAGTGAGATGCTTTTGCAAGGGAAGCCACTTCATCTCTGTGAATGGCAGGTACCTCATCTGTAAAATACTAAAAAGCCTACTTTATGGGTAATGGGAAAGTGAAGGGGTTAGAACACTGATGAACATCTGGAAGAGGTGCATAAGTGAATACTGTGGTTCTTTTGGATAGGTGACTGTCCATCAAATACAATAGATGAGATCATTTCAACCTGTGCTTACTATTATGTGGTGGGGGAAATCAGGGCAGTGGAATAGAGTATCTGAAGAAAAAGGAGGAAGGTGCAGCTAACTAGGTGTTTTCTGAGAGGATATCATTTCTCAGGGTTTTTTTTTCCAGACCCTTACTGGGAGTATCTGGAGGAAAACTGCCCAAAGACTAATTGAAAGGGTAGTGGTAAGATGGAGGAAATAAAAGACCAGCATGGTGGAGTGTAGGGGAAAAAAGGGAGAGAGAAATAAATGTTAGAAGGAAGGCAGGTGTAGAATCATAAAAACTAAGATCAGAAGTATGAACTTTGAGACAGGGTTTCACTATGTAGCCCAGATAGGCCTTAAACTTGAAATTCTTCTGAAATCTGCCAAGTGTTGGTTTTAGAAATGTGTGTGCACCACCACCTCCTGCAGAAGTTTGGTCTTGATTAAATGTGCTGGAAAACTTTTAGCCTGGAGAATAAAAAAATTGATATTTTTTGCTTGTCTGCCCTGACACTACATTTATTTATTTACTTATTTATTTATTTATTTTGGTTGTTCGAGACAGGGTTTCTCTGTAGCTTTGGAGCCTGTCCTGGAACTAGCTCTCATAGACCTGGCAGGCCTCAACCTCACAGAGATCCACCTTCCTCTGCCTCCTGAGTGCTGGGATTAAAGCTGTGGGCTACCACGCTTTTTTTATTTTTAAACAGTGCTAAAGATTGAACCCAAAATCTCATGTATCAAGCACTCTATCTCTGAGCTACATGTCTAGCCCTTTTCCAGAATGGGGAACAGAGGCCCATGCCTGTAGCAGCAGCTATTAGGAGTCTGAAACAAAGATTGCTCAAAGCCCAGAAGTTCTAATGCTACATGGGCAATATAGTGAGGCCATCATCTGGGGAAAGAGGGGGGTAAAAAGCTAGGCGTGGTAACTCACTGACCCCAGCATCTTGGAAAGGAAGACAGGAAGATTGCCCCAGGGGGGGAGGCCAGACTGGAATAGAGACCTGTCTCAAAAACTAAAGGCAAGATTTATTTCCAACAAAGGTCTAAAACTATTCATTTTACATGTAAGTGAGCCAGAGCAATCTCATGCTTTGCTGTGGGAGTGTTGCTGTGTATTTCAGTTGTGGTACAGAGCTGAGATCTTTATTTTAAGGAATGCTTTATGGGCATGTAACAGCATCTACACTGGCTAACCTATCAGAAAAGGAAGAGTGGAGACTCTTGAGCAGAAGTGAACAATGAGTTCTGCAGGTAATTTCTTCTTGCATTCTTCTCTTAAGGCCTTCTGACTGGCCAGTCAAGCCCATATGGAGGCCAGAAGCCATTGAGTCATTTTGCTAGCCCTTAATGCAATTTCTACTGAAAAGCTCATAAGCTGTTGAATGGAATTGGGGTGAATGTCTTTCTTTTTTGTGTTTGTTTTTATTTATTTATTTTTCCCCCATGATATTTATTGAGCTCTACATTTTTCTCTGTTCCCCTCCCTGCCACTCCCCTCCCTCCCTCAACCCTCCCCCAAAGTCCCCATGTTCCCAATTTATTCAGGAGATCTTGTCTTTTTATACTTTCTACTTCCCATGTAGATTAGATCTATGTAAGTCTCTCTTAGTGTCCGTATTGCTGTCTAAATTCTCTGGGATTGTGGTTTGTAAGATGGTTTTCTTTGCCTTATGTTTAAAAACCACCTATGAGTGAGTACATGTGATAATTGTCTTTCTGTGTCTGGGTTAACTCACTCAAAATAATGCTTTCTAGTTCCATCCATTTTCCTGCAAAATTCAGGCTGTCGTTATTTTTTTCTGCTGTGTAGTACTCCATTGTGTAAATGTACCACATTTTTTTTTTATCCATTCTTTGATCGAGGGGCATTTAGGTTGTTTCCAGTTTCTGGCTATGACAAATAAAGCTGCTATGAACATAGTTGAGCACATGTCCTTGTGGCACGATTGAGCATCTTTTGGATATATACCCAAAAGTGGTATTACTGGGTCTTGAGGAAGGTTGTTTCCTAATTTTCTGAGAAATCGCCACACTGACATCCA